>JAOSBN010085351.1:0-12245 GCA_027563595.1 Erythroxylum suave | reverse complement strand
CCCACAATTCTCAACCCATTCACAGGTAGAACCAAATATACCGGGAATATCAATGAATGCATGTACAAAAATTTCATTTGCAATAAATTCAGTTTTCACAATACAAATATGTCATAAAATGCATGAACGTGCAATTGCATTACTAAGCTCTCACTAAACATCCATATTTCCTATCTTACCTTTCCTGTCGAGGGTGGGATGTTACACGAGACCAGGGAAATGACAAATTTGTTTACCACTTTTACACCTATGCTCGCCTCCACAACACCATGTACATTAATTTTCGTGGTGTAACAGTTCCTTCGGATTTTATCACTGCCCAAATCCACACACACTACAATCTTCCTCACATCTTCCACTGCCAATATGACTAACTCATCCACCATTATCCCTAGGATGATATCATTCGTATCCTCTGTCCCGAGGGTACCGAATGGCATCAACCCCGCATTTACGAACACTACCTTAAGCTTTCCGATCTCCGCCCTGAAGTTTTTCCTTGGCTTTATCTTTATTAGCAAGAACATCTTTCCCATTTCCCACCTCGCTTATGTTACCAAACAGTAAGCCTTATACTTACACCTTCTTATGGTTAGCCACTCGGTCGACATAGCCAATTCCATTGCTTCCGCCCTCCACGATTCCATCAAGAAAGCCAAGCTTACTAACTCCATCATCTTTCCACACCTTATCACCGACATATTCCAGGCTCATCACATTTCGAAATACCCCAATGATAGCTATTTTGACCCAGCCCCACTGTTCTTCTATGTCTAGCTTAAACAACCTCACCCCCTACCTCCACCATAACCCACCCCACTCCTTACCCCTTCCACCTCCTTTCTTGATGTTGCTAGCACCCATACTGAGGCCTTGCCTCATGAGGACGATAATCCCGCTCCGGCTTCGCTTGTACCTATCACTCTATAGTCCCTTGCTCATCGAGTAGATGGTTTATCTACTGACCTGGCTACCCTCTAAGATACTATTCATCAGGCCATAGCCCAGCAAGAGCAAGATCGAAGATATCATCGGTGGATGGATGCGTTGCTTGCCCAACACCTACATTTTTAGCTTTCTTTAGATGATGATGACCCACTTCTTGGTGCTGGCCCGTCGGGAGTAGCTCTTGTAGATGCTGGGGATGATTCCTCGGTGGCCTAGGTCGAGCACTTTTCTTGTATTTTTCTGATTCATTTGTCGGATGCTTAGTTCAATTGTAGTGTCTAACTTTTTGCACATTATTTGTATCTACTTCGTTTTGTTATTTCCATTTGTTCTTACTGCACCTTTCCCTTTCAATTCCTTTATTTCTGTCCATTGTTCTTGTGTTTTGATCACTTCACTTTAAGGACAATATGATGTTTAAGAGTGGTGGAGGTTTTCCAATCTTACAACTCTTGTCTGTGCTTCATTTTGGCCATTTAAATGCTTGTGTTTGTCAATATTGTCCAAAATTTTAAAAACATTGTGATTGCGGCAAAACTAATGAATGTCACCGCGGCGAACTCTTTCTTCACCGTGGCCATATGCATGATTTTTAAAAGAAGCGATATTTTTATAATTTTGCCTCCATTCAACGATTCTCCCCAATTAGATTCTCGTCACTCTTGTATCTCAAAGCTTTTATATGTTTCAAAGTGATCCATTCTTTAAATGATAGTTAGTATTTGGCTGATTTCCTTTTTAATGTTTTCAACACAAAGTAAGTGAAAGTATGCTGACAAAGTAACCTTGTTGGAAAGATATTTGGGCCTGAATTTTCCAATTTTTTTGAGTATCTGCTAATTTTATATCTCTCTAGAACTTGTTTCAATTCTTAATCAAAGCTTTATGAACTAGAATTTTGTTAATATAATAGAGGCATTCTTTCACAACCCTTTGACCCAAATACCATCCCATAAACACCTATCCATTGCTAGCCCCTTAAGCCATAATTTATGAGCACATGCACTCATCTTTATATGATGTCAATAGTTTACTTTGTATTTTCTTTTAGTTATTTCATCTTTATATGGTGTTAATAGTTTATTTTGTATTTTTTAAGTTATTTCAAGAAATTGATAAAAAAGGTGAAAAACATACATATATATATGTTCTCAAGAACATTTTCCAAAAAAAGAAGAAGAAAAAAAGTTGTCAATTGTGTAAATATTATCTTACTGTTGACATTTATTTCATAATTGTGGTGCATGTGCTCATACTTGTTTCTTCTTTTGTCTATTCCATCCATTTCATCTAGTCTTCCATGCATTACAACCTTGAAAAGTCCTCTTGATTTTCGAAATCGTAGTTCTTGTAGTGGAGAGGTAGAATTATTACAAGCTTATGGTAGAGAATGGACTAAGCAAATTTTTTAAACGAAGTTATCCCAAAACAAGTAAGATGAGAGTAAACACCTTACGTTGAGTGAAATCTCTTTTGCTCAATCTCTCGGATTAATTGCTTATAGTGTTTATTTTCTTATCATTCTTTCAGTTTGCTTTGATTGATTTATGAGAAAGTGATTTTTTCCAATTTACTACTTTTATTTTAAGCATGGTCGGAATTTTCCTTTTGCACTTGTGTCTCTTTAACTCTTATAAACTTTGTCTAGGAGTACAAAGGTCTAAGTGTGGGGGAATTTGATTGAGCCCAGGTTTATTACATAAATTGGTGATATTTTTATGACTTTTGCTGTACTTTTTGACTCTTATCTCTAGCTTTTGTGCTTAAATTGATTCTTGAGTGTATGCTTTTATTTTATGTAGTTTGAAGGTGAAAATTGCTACAAATCAGTATTAATTGCGCTAATTAATTTTTTGAGAACAATTGATATTGTAACCTACCATCTTTTTATTATAGGAGGCTCAAGGAAATGGAAGTTAAAAGGAAGACGTGGAATGAAAGAAGACTGAAGTGAAGTCAATGTCCAAGGGTAAAACCGAAAGACAAAGCAGATCACCAATCTCTCAAACCCTAGGAACCCAGCGATACAGATCCATGTCTATCCTTAGGGTTATGTATATACGAGGTGCAAAAACCAAGAAACATCAGATGAATTGGTGGTATCCAATCACCCAAAGAGGTTCCTGCATCAAAATTAGATCGAGAACTCAGAGGGCTCATCCTTCTGAAACATCTTAACCAAGCATGTAATAGAAATATCTGAGCCTCTCTAAATATGTAAGAGGCTAAGGTGTTTAACATAAAAGCATACGAGGACAAAGGAGAGGAGTAGAAGGAAAGCAAGAGGGAGAGAAAATAGGTTCATAGAGAATCTAATGTAAAGTGTAAATATAGATCAAGAACATAAAAGAAGGTACCTAATTAAAGATCCTTCTCTATGCCCTTTGAGGAAGGCGATATCTAGTGAAAATGAGAATATTACCAGTTTAACTTGACTTGAGAAAAGAAGAAAGTAATCAGATGAAGAAGAAGTAAGGAAGCATGAACATAAAAGAACTGTCTCACTTACGAGGTATGGTTATGGAATGACTACTAGTAGTGTGCCCTAGGCCAATGGTTATAAGTGATTTTCTGTACTGACATTATAATTTATTATTTATATAGTATGAGATATTTTTTTATATATGCATGTATATTGTTTATGTAACGTGATTTGCATTCCATGAATAGTATTAGGCTTATGTCTTCAAATATGTGACTTGATAGTAAAACCCTAAGCAATATAATTTTATTCTAAACTATCTTTGGTCAATTATTATTGGTGGAACAATATTGAATTAAGGCTAGTATGTGTTTTGATTGATGATCAAGTTTTACTTAATCATAGATATGAGCTATCAAATTAGAAAACATGTCATTAGTGATTCACAATATGGTTTGACTTTAATCCTCTGACCTGAAGACATCATGGTTCCCTACATGAGGAATTCAGTGTTTTGACATTAGACTTAGTTATCTTTAATCAGATAATAAGCAGTCTTATGTTGGACATTAAATGAATCATGTGGAGGGTTGTGAATGACGTAGATGGGATTTATACCACTCGTAAATGAGAGAGATATCATTTAGGCCTCTTGAAAAGTTTGACTGAAGAAGTGCATGGCCATGCTAAAATGAATTGATGAGGAGTTATCTTTTTCATTTGTTATATTCAGTCATCTTAGGAATCAAGAAACTATGATTAGTCAAAGGTTGACATGTACCATGCCTTATGATTAATCCTAATATCATGTTACTAAAGGACTGAGTTTGTAACCATGGTTAGAGGTTAAATCAGATTACAGATCCTCATTTGATTTAGGTTGTTATAATGTCTTGCTAGAGATCACTTATGACTTATGGGCCTTGAAGTTTGATCAAGCCCATTGCTAACACCAAATGAGCCTACAGGGTCACACACAAAGAGTGACTCGATTTGGGCTTATTCTCTTAGGTCAAACTTATTAGGCACATAATAAATATATGTGGATATATTTATTGGGTTAGATTGAATTAAGTTGTCGGGATTTTATTATATGAGATATAATATGGGCCGAAACTTATTGGGCTTCCATAATCTTAATAGGTTTAGGATTAGAGTTTCTATATAAATAGAGGGATTATGTCTTATTACAACACATACAAAAAACCTTGCCACCTAGTCATTCGTCACTTTTCCCGAGAGAATAACTGTGTGATGTTCTAAAGTGTTTCAGAATGAGCTAGCATATATTAGCCACTGCCTGAGTCGTTCATCCTCATATGGATACTGGTAGAGGATGTGCGCGAGATGCAACGTTAAGATATCTAGAAAGAAATCCAATCCATGTACTACCAGAGGTATTTTCGTGTACTTGTTATGAAGTTTTTGATTAACCAAGGCACAAGACCCTATTTTTTATGGACCATTCCACTGCACAATACGCAAACCTAGACCATAAGCGATCCTACAATGACACCTTCATCGCTACTGAAGAAATCAACCCTAATTAAGGAAGATGACGGGTAACAAGAAGTAGACGAGATGGAAATTATCGTCTTTAATCTAGACCCTTTAACATTCAAGAAATGTTGTCATGTAGTAAGTGCAGGGACCCAAAAACGAAGTCATTTTTTGTTAAGAAAGTTGTTAATAGTGATAGTTGTGTTTTGTATGATGTTTTAGGAAGTAATTTGTTGAGTTTTTAATGTTAAATTGAGTGTTAAGTATGCATTTCGGGTTTGATTAGGTTGTTTTGTGTGTTTAATTATTTTTATGGGTAAGTTCAAATCTTTAAGCTTAAATTGTATATTTTTTAGGTACCTTGATGTATGTGCTAATGTTGCAAGGTAAATAGGGAAGAACGGTGAAGATTTAAAGAGTTTTAGACTATAAAGCATAGGAAACGATCGTGCATAGTGGCCACGATCGTGATAGAAAAGGAAGAGTTAGAAGCAACCACGCCACGATCATTCACTTTGGGCCACAATCGTGCACTTCAGGCCACCGTCATGACAAAAAGGTTAAAGTTCTAGCCACGATTGTGACATGTAGGGCCATGATTATGCCCTGCATTAGTTTGACACGAAAACTCAATTTTTAAGTGATTTTATCTACTATTTCGACCCCCAGTTTGACCTAAGAATACTACACAATAAATAGAACATTACATGGTAGCATCTAGCTATTTTTTAGAGAACCTAGAGAGTCATGCAAAAAGTGAGATTCAGTCAATTCCGAGAGAACACCTAAAGAGATATCAAGAGCTCGAGCTAGATGCAAAATACTTCATAGAACAGGTGATTTCCCAACTTCGCCATCCCAAAATTCCATTCCTGATAGTATTTCCATTAATTTCAGTTTTATTTATGTATAGAATTGAAATAGTTGTTCAGATTGGTTGTGTTAAAGGTTGGGTCAAGTTTATAGTCACATTTGGATATTGGTTCTTGAGATTAATGAAATTCAATTGATTTTGTTCTTATCGATTTGATTGTGATTCAATTCTATTCTTGATAATTCAACAATAGACTGAGAGGGTGAGCTAGATAAAAATCATCAATTTGGGCTAATCAGAGTCAAATGAATCGATAGGTAGAGAATTAGATCAAAATGGTGGAGTCATGTAATAAGATATCAAGCATAGACTCTAGGTATATTAGTAGACAATTTAGAAGTAATTTAGGTTTTGGACCAGTTGCGGATCGAGAGATCGCAATTCCCACAATTTGAATTAGGGATTATCAATTAGGGTTAAGAATTATAATTCGAGAGAGAGTAATTCACCTTAGGACTATCTAGATCCATTAATTCAGTATTTGCATAATTGGTTAGGTTGTCGTTAATTTCTAATTAAAATCCCCTCTCTCCCTTGATAATTTCTAGGGTAATTTCGGATTCGTTCTGACTTTGCGATATTGAGATTTTCTTTGGCACTTCAAATTCTCACATTTGATTATTGATTAATTTTATTTCTATTTTAGTGTTCTGTTTAGAGTTATCGTAGTTTAGGGTGACCTTAGATTTTAGGACTAGTTTCCCTTCCTCATGGGATCTACACCTTAGGTACTACATGAATGAACCGTGTGCTTGCAGTAATTTCCAAGGTTATAAATAGTAAAACTTAGTGTGTGTAACCTTAAGCAAACAAGTTTTTGGTGCCGTTGTCGAAGAAGGAAAATTTTAGTTATTTAGTCTAAGGCTTTTCGCCATCGTTTTGTTTTTAGCACATTAAAACATTTTAGAACAAGATTGAGACATCTGAAGGGGTGAGTGTCAAGATAAGATTAAAAAACATTTATGGATGATAGATATTATAAGGGGCAAGGATATTTTAAAATGTACAATGAGTCATAGTATGATTGGGGAAATAATGACCTTTATTGGAAGTTGTACACTTTGGGGTGGCAGAACTAGCCCGAATTCTATTAGTCCAATAATGTAGGGACTCCGTTAGGACATTAAGACCTAGCTGAAGTTCAATACAATGAATTTAGTTCATGGGAGTCTAAGGTAGAGAAAATCATAGATGAGCTTACAGATATGGAATAGAACCAGAAGAGATTAGAAGAGCAAATTGATCTAGTAACGAAAAATCATGCAACTTCTATTCATAACTTAGAGATTCAAGGATGCAAACTTTCCTGTGAATTTTGTAAGAGAAGTATGGAAGAATCTTTGAGAAAAATGAAATTACAACAACTAGAGCAATATAAGGCTACCACATTTAGGAATGGGGTAGAGCTAGAAGAACCAGAGGAAAATCATGCCTAACCTCAATTTGTTGGCAACTAAGAGACGATGGAAGTGTATGAGGAAAAAAATTCCAACCCTTCCTATTATCCACTAGTCATGGATATATCACAAGTGACCATAAAAAATTCTTGGGTAAATGTCCATGTAAAGAACCCTATCATTTGGATTGACGATGATGACGAGACACTCCACATGAATGATGTATTTAAGAATCTGATGATCAGCAACTCATTCAGGATAGTTGATGTGTTCGAATCGTGTGAAGACGGATGACGTAGACATAAAGTGTGAAGAAAGTATGAAAGTCTCTGTTCAGGAAGCAGAAGAATCTAAGGAAGCAAAGGTGATTAAGGAAGAAGGAGAGAAACTCACCTTCGTTTAAGAAAAACTGCTGGATTTAGTGGAAGATTCAGGGAGTTTTGTTATTCCCTATTATATTGACAATTCAATTGAGAAAAGGACATTATTGAGTTTAATTAGTTTTTATAATGTTATCTAAATTTTCCTTTTGATAATTTCCCAATTTGTAGCTTTACTTCCAAGCTACAAAACTGAGATTGGATAGAAAGGGTGGAAGGAAGCTACTTAAAATTGATCTTGGTTGAGTTTCCAGTGATACAAGGTCAAGTTAATGACAATAAATTAGCATGTTTAGTAGTTAGGTTTAAACTGTTGTGTAGTTAGGTTTGTTTTAAATTCTTAAATAAGTTTTGAACGATTTAGAATGGTTTGGATTGCTAAATATTTTACTCTATTGAATCACTTATAAGATAGGGAATCACTTTCGATGTCAAGTAGATTTGGTCTCAACACTATGGCCATCACCACCTCCATCTCCATAAGATTTGTGTCTAACCTAAATTTTCTTTTCCAAGTTAGCCTTCAGTTTTTTATTTATTATTTATTTTCTGTTTACCATAATATTATATTTTTTCTTTTTCATTTTTGTGCTATGAGTGCTCCTTTTCACATTGAGGACAATATGTTGTTCAAGTTTAGGGAGGGATTCTATGTTTTTTTTATATGTGAATTTGTATATAGTATGATATGTTAATGGCATAAATTGAGTGAAAATTTTTAATTTTGGATATAGTCTATTACGATGTGAATGATCATTAGCCTTTGAAATTAGTGAATTAGGGAGTGTATAGATAAATATACAACCTAATTAGGACTTACTATGAATTTAGCACACTTTAGATTGTGACATTCATTCATAATTTGAGGTCTTTTAGCTTAAGTATCTTAACCAACATTTTTCATTAAAACGAAGTGCTAAAGCAACAAGGTAGGCAATAAACTAAAAAAATTGTTGGTGTAAATAAATCAATATTCCACTGCCCATCGAGGTATGAATAGAGCTAGTAGCTAGTTGAAAACATGATAATAGCTGAGTAACCAGATCAACATGCATCATAAATGTGCCTTTGCATAAAAAGTCTATAATGACGTTTCCACTAAGCTGTTAACAAATAACTTAGTCGAATAGTCGGATCAGCATTCATCACAAATGTTTGCCTCGGAGTAAGAGGCTAAGTCCCGATAAAAAAATGTTAAAAGATTTGTGTGCTCTAAATAAAAACCTACCATACTTGTAACAAGCTTGAATTTTCATGAAATTTTACTTAGTAACAGTTACAAAGTTTGAGGGATAGAATAATTATTATTGTGTATATACAATTGAAAAGGGTAAATAAGTTAACACTAGGGCCTTGATTTATTTTTATATTTAACTCAAACTCCCTAGACATATATTTTGATTGTTAATGATTTGTGATAATTCGAATGATTGTGTCCAAGATTAAAAATATTTCATGAAGATTAGAGACATTGTCACATTATTGCATTGCTTGTTTTATGTGGTTATGAGTTTGTGTTTTGTTTGCTTGAGCACAAGCAAATGTTTAAGTTTGGGGATGTTGATAGTTATGTTTTGTATGATAATTTAAGAAGCCATTTGTTGAGCTTTTAGTGTTAAATTGAGTGTTGAGTATGCATTTCATATTTAATTAGGTTATTTTATGTGGTTAAGTATTTTTATTGGTTAGTTGAAAGCTTTGAGTTTAAATGGTATATTTTTGAGGTACCTTGATGTGTGTGCTAATGTTGCAAAGGAATAACGGTGAAGATTTAAAGAGTTTCGAACCAAAAGGCAAAAGGAAGAGTCAGAAGTAGCCTTGCCATGATCGTGCACTTTGGGCCAGATTGTTCACTTCTGCATCGGACTGACACGAAAACTCAATTTTTGAGACCATTTTGACCTTGAGTTTGACCTAGGGCTGCTACAGAATAATTAGAACATTATAAGATAGCAGCAAATAATTTTTTAGAGAGCTTAGAGAGTCATGAAAAAGTGAGATTCTGTCAATTCCAAGAGAACACCTAGAGAGAGATCAAGAGATTAAGGGAGGAGACAAAGGAAGAGAGATATGGAGACGAGCTAGACATGAAATACTTCTTGGAACAGGTGGTTTACTGCCGTCACTGTCTCGAGATTCGATTCCTGACAGTATTTCCATTTATTTCAATTTTATTTATATATAGAATTGAAATAGCTGTTGAGATTGGTTGTGATGAATGCAGAGTCAAGTTTATACTCACCTTTGGATATTGATTCTTGACATTAATGAAATTCAATTGAATGTGTTCTTATCGATTTGATTGTGATTCAATTCTACTGTTAATAATCCGGAAATAAACTGAGAGGGTAAGCTGGGTAAAAATCATTAATTTGGCTAATGAGAGACAGGTGAATCGATAGGTAGAGAATTGGATCAAATCGGTAGACTCATGTAACGAGAGATCGAGCATAGATTCTCAATAGGTTAGTAGACAATTTAGAGCAAATTTAGGTTGTGGACCAATTGTTGATCAAAATATCACAATTCCCATAATTTGAATTAAGGTTATCAATTAAGGTTAAGAATTATAACTCGAGAGAGAGTAATTTACCCTAAGACTATCTAGACCCATTAATTTAGTATTTGCATAATTGGATAGGTTTTCATTAATTTCTAATCAAAATCCCCTTTCTCTCCCTTGATAATTTCTAGGTTAATTTTAGGTTGGTTGTGAGTTTGCAAGTTTGTGATTTTCTTTAGCACTTCAAATTCTCACATTTGATTATTGGTTTATTTAATTTCTATTTTAGTGATTTGTTTAGATTTATTGTAGTTTAGGGTGACCATAGATTTTAGGACTAGTTTCCCTTCCTCGTGGGATTGACACCTTAGGTACTACAAGAACGACCCTTGTGCTTGTAGTAATTACCAAAGTTATTAATGTTAATACTTAGCACGTGTAACCTTGAGTGAACAAATAGTCATTGGTTGGCTTTGACAAAGGTGTAAGGCTCTAAATTATACCCTAGTTGAAATGTTATATATTTATGAAAGTATCTAAAGTAGATATTGTGATATGATCGTCAATTATATTTGTTTTGAATTTTAGCCTAATGTTGAATTTTTGTTAAAGGATCATACTTAATAGGTTAGAATTAATTAATACCATTAGAGAATTGAGGTATCTAAATGGACATTTGGACTATGTATAGTGGTAAGATAAGTTTGTATATAGAAATTTGGATGACTAAGCTCATACATTGACTGACATTTGACATAAGTAAATAAGGGACAAATGGCAGCATAATTGAATGACATTTCGCATCATCGGTGAGTGATAAATGGCCTAATAAAATTGTGACATTTAGTAGATTATATGGTGGACAAATTGAATATATACATTGGTGACATGTGCCCTTTCAAAATTAGGACTCCTAGCAACTTAAGTTATGATGTTGATAATTTGGTGTTGGAACAATAATTTTGTTTTAGCAAATTATGTTTTGGTTTTGATTTATGTAAGATAATGATTTGTGATTTATCTAATGAATGATTTTTGAATAGGGTTTGGACATGAATTTGATAAGGGATTGAAGAATGGATAAGGTAGAATTAAAGTGAAATTGAGGGGTCTTTGGTGAAGGTGCATTGGATGGAGTATGAAGGAGTAAATTTTGGAAGCAAAACAAAGGTCGTTGGTGAGTAAACCTTTGGTTGACTCATCCCACAATTGCAAGATTTATATGGCTCATTCCCACAGTTGTGGGTAGTACTTAAGAAGTAGAAAATGTTGGTTTTAGACAATTTTTGGACTATATAAGGGTAACATACTTGATCATGGTTTAATTACACTTAATTACGGTTGTAAATGAACCTAGATGATGTTAAATTAATTAAGTAAAAGTTTATTTAGTTATGGATTGTTAATTGAGGTAATTACTTAAAGAGTATATTGTTAGTGAGTAATGTGTCTAATGTTAAAGTGTATGGTGTGTTCAAGGATAATTATGTCCTTATGAATACAAATGTGTTTCAAAGGGTTTATGTGATGTGAAATGAGCATAATTATTTATGAGTTGGAAATTTGTGTAATTATATGTAATGTGTAAATACATAATGCATTTAATGGTATATTGCAAATGTTTATGCTCATAACGTATGTTAAGTTTGATTGGATGGCATGTCTATGTTCAATTTGAGGAAAATGGAATAAAGACATGTTATGCACTACATCTTTTGCATGTGACTCTGAAACCTGAAATGGTTTGTTTTAAAACTACCAAGTCTTAGTCATGGGTAAATAAGCATGGCTAAAAGGCATAGTAACTGCTCATGTGACACTTCGGTGTCTCTTGATATTGACACTTCAGTGTTTGCTTTTATTGAGACATAAGTCTCTCCTGTTTTGTGATACCATTCATAGGTATCTTCTATTCTTGTTCCAATACCCATTTCTGTAAAAAGGATTAGTAGGCTAACTTGTTTTACATTTTGATATAAGTTCAATTATAATATAAGCTATGTTTAGTTCTGATACAATTAAATTTTGTTATGATAAGATCAAGTTATGTTCTAACACATTTAAGTTATGTTCAAATACATAAAAGTTCTACTTTGTGTTATGATATTCTATTCAAATATTTGTAAGTTTTGTTCTGAAGCAAGTATATGTTGGACCAATGGTGGTTGACAAAATTAAATCCCTTTGTGTTTTGATAATTATAAAATATATAGAAATGCTT
>JAOSBN010085330.1:0-12246 GCA_027563595.1 Erythroxylum suave | reverse complement strand
CAATCTGTTCGGAAATCTTTATGATAGTATTGAGAGTATTATAATTGCCACCATGAAGAGCAATAATCTTGTTATTTGTTCATCATCAAGGGTTTGAGTTAGAAATTCATATAATCTTTAGAAAATGTTTCTCCATCTTCTCCTAAACCGAACCAAAAACTAGCAGATAAGTTATTTATTAAACGAGGCGGTCAGAATTTATGAATTGTAGGGTCCAAAGATTGGAATTTTGTTGATGTACGTATATATCACCTTAAATTTTCCCTACTTACTGCGGTATAGATTATTGATCATGTCTGAACATCAACTTCATCATCGCATATCTACGTAGGAAAGGCCACTCTTTCTTCTTCTGCCCCACTGTTACAATGATTCGGGCGCAGGTCAAATGCTTCTGTGGATAGAATTTTTCGGATAATTCACTAAATGTTATCATCCATAGGCTGACAACTTACCCAATGATTCAAAGAACTGAACAAGAGACATTAACTATTGCCATGGATTTGACTCTCCAGGCCATGTGGGAAGAACGCAATAGGAGACGGTTTCAGGCCACAGGTAAAACTTGAGAAAAGCTAAAGAGGAGTCCGCGAGTTGCTCTTGATGCAGAACCCTCCCTTGCCTAGTTACGAACAATCATATGGAAGTCTACAGATAGCGTCCTTTATATAGGTATCTGATGTGGTAGTTTTTCGTGTGATAAGGGTACCTCTGGATTTTTATTTTTTAGACTCTGTAACCTTATTTTTTTCATTGATTCAAATTTTCCATTTTCAAGAAAAACTTCATCATCGCAGGCAGCATTCAGGGTGAGTTTCATCCAGATCCTAACCAAGATAATAAGCGGTTCACTTTCTCCATTACTTCAGTTATTATATTCTAACTCTATTTTTACTGCACAAACAGGTTGAAATAGAGTAATTAACATGTCAGATTTCTTCTCATAATAAAGGTTGGATGATGTTATCTGCTTATAATCAGATCTTACTTCTTACAAACATAAAATTACACTTTTATTATATTAACATTGCACTTTATTATATTAGGTCATTTAAATATCTTTTAGTTATTGTAAAATTATAACTATATATGACATAAAAATGACTAATATAATATAATAAAATTGCACTTTATTATATTAGGTTATTTAAGTATCTTTTTGTTATTTTAAAACATATTGTTAAATTTATAGTAGATCATAATGAAATAATGAGATAAAAATAGTATAAGAAATGATATAAATTTGGTTTAATATAAGATGAAACTATCATTTACATTAGCTAACATTTTGTTATCATTGTCTACACACTTTGTAAACAAAAGAATATGTATTAAAGCATGTATATTTAAAAGTCTTTTAGTTATTGCTTATTTTAGAGATGCATATTATACTATCTATTTTATATGACATAAAATGATGATAAAATATAATAATATATCAAAAATTCTCTTTATAATATTCCCTAAAATTGTAATTGATGAGAATTATTCTAAAATTAACAAATATATTTATTTTACATAGTTATGTTTAATAAAAAATGTTGTTTATTGTGAAAATTTTTAAATTCATGGTAATAAATAGAAAATATATAATTAATGACCTAAATTTGCTTTAATACGAGAGAAAATTAGATGAAGGATATGATTTTTTTTTTCAGTAGCAAAGTGATGATGTTATTTAAGGCCCCGAAGGGCACGTGGGTGCTTTTTCATCAGCAAAATATGGCTGTGACGAAACTGGAAGAATTCTCACGAATTCAAAAAGTCAGCACTGCCACAATTCTAAGTTTTTTCTTTCATTTTCTTTTCAAATTTACCATTTTTTAGGCCGCTTTTGGATATGCGATATGGTAGAAATAAGTACTTATCCACCGTAGTTTTTAAACGCAATTACATGTTTAGATTTGTGGCAGGCAATCGCAGGTTGAAGAAAATTACGGTGTCACCACAGAAATAGATAAGCAGAAAGGGGGCTACAGTAGAAAATTGCTTATATGGTGGAAATTTTACTTTTCAATAATAACCTCATGATATTTTAGTATTTTCAATTATATCTTTACTTAATTACTTAAAGGAAGTTTTTGCTAATAATATTTAAGTAAGGTAAAATATTTTATTTACTAAATTTATTTTATTTATATTTTCTTATTTTAATTTAATAATTTAATATTTATAATTTGAATTTATATGACTAATAATGTATTTTTGAAATATTTATTTACTAAATTTATTTTATTTATGTTTTCTTATTTTAATTTAATGTTTTATTATTTATAATTTTAAATTTATATGACTAATAATATATTTTTAATTATTTATACAACAATTAAAAGTTTATTAAATCAATGAACTTTTTAGTCATTTTATCTCTTTTCAGCAACTACAATCACACTTACCAGACACCTATTTTCATGTTTCAACAGTTACCAAAACAGCAATCCCAAACAAATAAGTATTTACTGAAAATAAATATTTATCATTTTACCAAGTTGATTTCAGCAGGTTATCAACCACTACCGCTTTCCGTTCCCCAAACCAAGCCTCAATAGTTGGACCAGAGTGCGTGTAAGCTGTAATTGACGTTGATGTTTTTAATACGACAATCATACATGTTTCATCAATTATATCATAACATGAAATTCACCACATAATTTGATGTTTTTAATACGACACAAGCCCAAAAGAATTGGGTGCCCAAGGTCTGTTTACGTGAATGATCTCTTACAATAATCCAGTACGCCCATATCACCTTAAATTTTTCTGAGCTATAGCAGGAATGTTGATCTACAATATGATAACATATTGAGTGGTTCAATATGATAACGCATCTCTTCCTATAGAGTAGGTTCAGAGCGACACTATACATTGATACTGAGATTAAAGTATTATTCTTAATGAATAAAGACGTCTGATCATGTCTGATATAAAGAACATTAACTTCATCATCGCAGGCAGCATTAAGAGGGAACAAATTCTCCTGAATATGTAGATGAGATTAATTAGCTCAGGATTATAATACTATAATACACACGGAAGATTTTATCTGGCGGTCAGGGCCCAGGCATTGGAGTTTCACTCGGATTAGAACCAACATAGTAAAGGTTGAACCGGCTAATATGGTTGGATGCTGCTGGATTACATTGAATTGAGTTTAGTTTTTCGCTAAATCTTTTTCTTGTATTATGGTTTTACCTTTTGCAGATTATTGATAAGTCGCTAATGATTGAGGAACAAGTAGAGGATTGTTTTATATTAGTTTGACTGGTGGAGTTTTGCTTCAGCGGTCCAATATCATAAGAATCTCTTCGTGTGGAATAGGTCCAGAGCAACACATACTGAGATTTAGGTGCATTTTTTTTTGACAAAATTTCATTACAGATTACTGATCACTTGAGATACAAAGAATGAAAAAATCGTACGGGTGTAGTTTCACAAAAACTTTGAGTAGACCGTTACTTATAAGGTTCTACACAATTACTTTAATTATTTTTCAGCACAAAAGAAAACAGAAAAATAAAAAGAAATTAAAAAGATCAAGACTGAAATGTGGTAACACAATTCGGCACAACTTGCTTATGTCTGTGGGACTTTCACCTAGCTTAATTTTTTTACTAACGACAATAGTTTTATACGAGGCTTTACTGAGCCGACATCACTCAACCTTTGACATTGTTCCTCGTCTTCACTACTCATGAAAGTAATTTACACCCAATAGTATGATTGTCTCGTACTAACTTCAAGAGAGAAATTTTCTCAATTATCTTATAACTAAAAAATACTAAATAAATAACTCAAGTGATTAAACAAAATTCAACATAAATAAAAGCACTTGAGAACTATATCTCCAATGGGGAAGTTATGGAGGCATACTCATGAAACATGTGAGGAAATTCCTCTATCGGGGAAGTTACCATGCCTGGAAGAGCTACGCCCAGATAGTATGGGAGTGAAAATGAGTGGATGTTGAATTTATAGGAATAAAAAAGAAAAAGATGCATCAACATCTTTGTATTATTTCCAAAAGTGAAGATACTAGAACTTGGGGAATGGAAGGATTGACGACTGGTTGATGAAGAGAATTAATAAGACAATTACATTTAAGTCATGCCTTCAACAACTCAATTGAAGACATTGCTATACTATTTATTGCCGCCAACCGTCTCCACCAAGCTCGAAAATTGAAGAAACTTAAATTTTTGGGTTATTGAGAATGAGAAGAATGAGATGATATTGATGACTGGTTAATGGATACAATTACAGTTATACCATGTATTCAAGAAATCGGTATACTTAACTGCCCAAAGTTTGAAATTGGACTTAGAAATATTAAGCATAAAAGAGTACGAAGGCAAGAGGTTGTTCCCAAGTTGGACAACGAAGCTGAATCTACTCAAAGTGTTTTGGATTAGAAACTGTGAAAAGGTTAGGAATTGCTTCCATTGGATTGAAATCAAGTCTAAGTTTAAAAAATTCTAATTCGAATTAAATTTTTATTTTTTAAATTTTAATTTAAATTAATACATGATTTCAAATTTGAGTCATTCTTTTAATTAATTATAATTTGATCGTATATTTGTAATGATTTATTTCTAACTTAACTAATTTATTATAATTAGTAAAGTTAAAATTTAATCAACTCAAACTCAAACTTAAATTTTATTAAATTTAAATACGAAAATTCAACTCTAAATTTGAATTTAATATATCAGTTACAAATATTATTTATTATATGGCTTTTTTTATTCATAACAAAATATTTAGATACATTTAGAATATGTTTAAAGATACTTCATGTTTTTGGATTTTTGAAATGGAAAGAATGGGATGATATCGACGATGGAGAGAATTAATAAAACAATTATAATTACGCCGTCACTTTTGACCAAGTTCAACATACATTTAAGAGTATGATTTGTCATGAGTGACGTGTCCAAAAGGTCGTCATCTTCTTGGATAGGAAAAAGATACATGACTCTAGTCACTATAATCGACCAAAAGAATCATATTTATACCACTACAATTCATATTTACACCACTACCAAAACATCCTTCCCGTTTGTATCCCCTGATTTAATAACGCGAGGAGCTTTTGATGGCTGATAGCGAACAATCTTCATTGTGCTTTAATTCATTTTGCTGGATGCCTAAAATAATAACTTGTAGTTTATAACGGATTTTGGAACATGATGGCAGTATCGACATTATGGTAGCAGTAAGAGGTAGGCAAGAGTCTGCAAAACGTTGGACATAGGTGGTAGCATATGGTGATCCATGGTACTTTAAAATTTTTCATATTCTATTGACCTGTCTTTCCAGATTCTGAAGAAACCAGTAGTGACTTTCTAATCTGTTTATTTGGTCAATAACTAGACGAATCATATGTAAGATTGACTGTCCTAGTTTTTTCAAAGTTGCTATGAGCTGAAATCATAGTCCCCTTTTTATCTCGTTCTCTTTTGCTTTCAAAATATTGAATTATTGAGTGTATATTGAGCCATGCTTGTTTGATTATGGTTAAGGACGACAGTTCAGAATTGGCTCGAATACTCTTTGTTTTGTGTAACCAATAATGATGGTTATGATCTTTGAAGTTATTGTTTATTAGCAGCTGTTGATTTGAAAATTTGATACGTACATTGGTCTTTCAAATCATCCTCCTTGTTTTTTCTGATCTCTAAACATATGCTTAGGTTTGGTTAATGACTGTTCTTCTAGAAATAATTGGGCTTCTGACGCGTATGCTACCAGTTCCAGTTAAACAAGGAGTCAAAGTACAATTTAATTTTCCCAATCGGAAAAGAGTTGTCTTTAGGTTGATGTGCAGTGCTTGATTTCAAGTTTCTTGCCCAATTGGTTGTCGAGTTTAAATAGTGAAGAACACAATATTTGTCTCCTTGAATATTCCTGTTCTTGAAAAGAGTATTACTCTTCGTAATATGGACTTAGTAAACCATGACTAATAAGAAGTTGTTGACAAGATGGCTGTGGTTAGTTTTAGAATATATGAGGCATTAAATGAGTTATATGAGAAATCTTCTACCAACAGCTACCAATCTCCATAACAATTCAATGAAAAGAAAAATGTCACCAGTGTTCTTAAAAATTAAATTTGTATGTTCATGGATGTTTGATTTGGCAGTAGTTATTTTTACCTTAGAATAAGTAAATTAGTAAGCTTTAGCCTAGTATTGTGCAGCATAAATTTATTCTGTGATAGTATTCAAATGGTTGGTGATAAATATCTTACCTATTTTCTTTAGTTTTAATTCATTTCCTGTACTTAGTTTTAGGTTAAGGCTGTGTATTCATGATTTTGAAGTAGTTATTTTCACCCTAGAATTAGTAGCAGTAGTACTAATAATAATAATAAGAAGAAGAAGAAGAAAATTAATAATAATAAGAAATTTTAACAACAATAATAATAAATAAAAATAGTAATAATAAAAAAAAATAAAAAGCAAGCATGAGGGCTTAGTCTTACGTGTTAATGGGTTTTTTCTGGTCTAAACGACTTGCATTTCTAGTCGTTAACTCATGGACAAAAGCATGTTGGAGCCAAAAAGGATTGGAACGGGTAATATTAATGGAGGATGGTATTTTTTTTCAAATTCTCTGAAGTCTCTAGGACTTAGTTGAAAAGGGACCTTGGCACATCGGGGATCAACCAATGTTCGTGCAAAAGTGGAGGCTGGGCATAGAGTTCAATTGAGATATCATAGACGTGCTTCCAATTTGGGTGCAGTTCCACAAGCTACCGTTAGAGTTTTGGACAATTGAAGGTTGAGTTTTCTTGTTAGTTCCCTGGGAAAACCTCTATGCATGGATTCCCAAACGGCACAAATGGAGAGGATCAGCTATGCTAAGGTATGTATCTAAATATCTAAAGCATCACCATTACCTTATCAATTACCTCTTATGCATATGACTAATATTGGCGAACTTCAGCAAACAATTGTGCATATCTCCTACTCATAGCATCCAAATGTATCCTTTAAAAAAAATGGACCCCAACTGATCGAAATTTCAAATCAGCTTGACATGAAAAATTAATGACGGGTGCTACTAAAATGATTCATTGTGAGCAAGTAGTTAATGAAGATATTGGTGTTTCTGGTTAAGAGCATACAATGCCTGTTAGTATGCATAAATTGCAGAATCTAGTTAGGGTGACGAACTCTCCACAGTTGGTTATTGGAAAGGTAGGAAAGGATGATGAGATTATTGATATTTCGAAAATAGGACAGTGCAAGTAGCAAAGATTATTCCCTCCCTTGAGCATAGAATAATGGTTACTCGAAGGTGATAGAGCAATGGTGGTGACCAATCGTAGCATAGAACAGATGGATGCAACTATTGGTGAAACGGTGCAGCAGCAATCAAATGGTCTTCAATTAGTTAGGTTGAGGATTGAACAAGTAGATACACACATTATCCAAGAAATAACAACTCTTGATAAATCTAGTGCTGACAATGAGGAGATTCTAGACTATGAATCGAAAGATTTTACCTCCTAACATCTAGAGCATTGTCAAAGAGATTGGGCCAACATGTTGTCCTCACTCACAACTGTTGGGCTAACTGAAAATCAAGGGATAGGGGACATCAAACATCCAAAAGACGGTGATATCCCTATTGATTTTTGCATGAAATCTAAATCTACAAAAAGGAAATCTGCTAGGAAGAGAGAGAAAAATCCCAAATACTAGTAATGTTAAATGTGCCTATAATTGTATATTATAGCTGATGTCTAGTATCCAGTTAGTATTTGGAATAGTGGTTTAAATTCTAGATAGTCATACTATTTTCCTTGGATAGGTTTGATTCTTTGTTCATATTGTAATATGATGGTAGGATTAAAGTCTTAGACTCGTTGTAACGTCATTTTAGTTTGACTATAATTTAAATTCTTTTTTAATTTTTCAAAAAAAGAATAATAATAAGTAGAAAATTAATAATAATAAAATTAATGAGAAGAAAAATAAAATTAATAACAATAACAAATAATAATAATAACAACAATAATAATAATAATAATAATAAAAGATATTTTGGTCTTTTTGTTAAGTATTCCTTTGTCATTCTAAATTTATATTTTCAAACCAAACATTAAAATAAAAATTCTTTAATAGTAAACTAAATAAAGTAATACTTATTCTATTACTAAGAATAACTATTCTATTCCTTATTTATTCTAATCGTTGAACCAAACAAGCCGTAAAGACTTTGTTTTCGTTGTTATCTTCTCATGATGTCGTCGTTGAATTCTGGTAATTTGCCTTTTTGACGATAGAGGAACGTGCGTAATTTTCCATTTTTTACACTCCTGTTTTGAGTGTTAAGACCCCCGATCTTCCTGTTTTGGTTTGGATGATGTTTGGTCCTGCTTTAGTTTGGATGATGTTTAGTATAGTGTATTAATTTAAACTTAACTTGAATTTCGAAGAGTTGATAATGCTAAACAAGAAAAGGGTAAATTGGGGTTTGAGCTTATTTTTCATTCATATCTATCTCTGAACAATTTTCTTCTTTAAACAGAAGATATTTTGCAAAGCATTTGAACTAAGAACGTGAAATTAAACATAAAAATGACCTAGCTTGATCATTGGTCTGGTTCCTGTACCGCCCATTGAACCATTGATCGCCAAGTCAGTTGCAAGGAGACCATCAAAACCACCAAAATTCAGTTTTCTACTTTTTTGCTTCTTAACGTTTCCGTTCTGTGGAAGCTTTGGGAGGGAATTTGGGAAAATGATCAGAAACAGCAGAAATTAAAACTCTTCTTCACTCTCAATTTTCCCTCAATCTCTCTCGCTTTCTCGGGAAAGTTAGGGAAGATGCCAATCGAAACGCCAGAGGGCTGACGTTTTCGGTGGACACCTGGGGTCCTTGTTCAAAGCGGAAGAGAAACCATTTCTTAACACATGCTCATAAAGATCATTGCTTTTCCATTTCAACGCACTCGTCTTACCCAACTTACTCTATCCTTCTCACCAAATCTCTTCTACTTCTCTATTTTCCTGAGGTATTTGTGATCTTTACGTTTCAAGTCTTTGACCAGAAGGGTTTCCACTTTCCATCGGCATTGTCACTTTCTACTATGAGAACATTATCGTGTTTAATTATATAAAAATTATTATATTAGCAATATTACGTAACACATATGACCAAGTCAAACATACATTTAAGAGTATAACTTATCATGAGTGGCGCGGCCAAAAGGTCGCCATCTTTTTTTTTTTTAAAAGATAAAAGGTCGCCATCTTCTTGGATAGGAAAAAGATGTATGATTGACAAGAAAATCATATTAATATTGAAATTAAAGGTTTAATTACTTCTTAAAAATTATTATTTCAATTAAATATAATTTAGGTCATTTTCAAAATTCAATCAAGGGTTAAAAATTGGCCGCCCTAATTGATAAAAATTAAAAATGTATATTTGACGAAGACAAACATACATTTAAGAGTATGACTTATGACTTATCATAAATGACGTGGCCAAATCTGATCAAGCTTTTAAAAAGATATTCATTCAAAATTAAAAATTATTTCTTCAATAAAATATAATTTAAGTCTTTTTTAATATAATTATGGGTTAACAATTGGCCGTCGTGACATAATTAGGTGAATTAATCAAAAGATCAAGGTTGTGTAATATGAACCAAGGAGGAGGAGGGAGGTAATTAACAACCGGGCATGGCAACAACTGCGTAAACGACGGCGTAGAAGAGAACGGTTCAGGTGAAATGGACACGTTGCCACGTTGGAAATTATTTCTTGGAAGCTTCTCAATGGGTTGGTTCCTTCTTGCAAGCTAGACTAGTTGGCATCGTTGACTGACACGTCGGTGTGTCTGTTCAATGTCGGCTATTACTAGATGGAGCTTAGTGGCGAGTCGGTCGTAATTTTCCTGCATGAGATTTCCACCGCTTGATTGGCACGCCGATGCTGACTTCTCAATAAAGCTGTCTGGTACCGGGTCCCTTCCTTTCCCACTAGGGTAACGAAGCTTCCTGTCAAGCTGTTTTCATTTAGATATATTCAAAATATGCCTAGAATATGCTGGTTTTTTTTTCATTTAGAAAATTCCTGTCAAGGTAATTGGTCTTTCGTCCTCCTTGTTTTTTCTGATCTCTAAACAGATGCTTAGGTTTGGTTAATGGTTGTTCTTCTAGCAATAATTGGGCTTCTGACGTGTATGCTACCAGTTCCAGTCAAACAAGGAGTCAAAAGTACAATTTAATTTTCCCAATCGGAAAAGAGTTGTCTTTAGGTTGATGTGCAGTGCTTGATTTCAAGTTTCTTGCCTAATTGGCTGTCAAGTTTAAATGGTGAAGAACACAATATTTGTCTCCTTGAAGATTCCTGTTCTTGAAAAGAGTATTACTCTTCGTAAAATGGACTTAGTAAACTATGAATAATAAGAAGGTTGTTGACAAGATGGCTGTAGTTAGTTTTAGAAATTTATTGATGAGGCATTACATGAGTTATACGAGAAATCTTCTACCAACAGCTACCAATTTCCATAACAATTCAATGAAAAGAAAAATGTTACTAGAGTTCTTAAAAATTAAAGCAGTATGTTCATGGAAGATTGGTTTGACAGTAGTTATTTTCACCGCAGAATAAATAAATTAATAAGCTTTAATCTAGTATTTTGCAGCATGAATTCATTCTGTGATAGTGTTCAAATGGTCGGTGATAAATATCTTACCTAATTTCTTTAGTTTTAATTCATTTCCTGTACTTAGTTTTAGGTTAAAGCTGTGTGTTAATGGATGGTTGAATTTGCAGTAGTTATTTTCACTCCAGAATTAGTAATAATAATGATGATGATGATGATGATGATAATGATGATGATGATGATGATGATAAGAAGAAGAAGAAGAAGAAGAAAAAAAAGAAAAAGAACAAGAAAAAAAAGAAGAAAAGTAGTAATAGTAATAATAGTAGTAGTAGTTGTTGTAATAGTAATAATAGTAGTAATAATAATAATAAAATAATTAATAAAACAAATAAAAATAAGAATAAGAATAAGTAGAAAATTAATAATAATACGAATAATAAAATTAATAATAGCATTAATAATAAGAAAAAGAAAATTAATAAAAATAACAAATAAAATAATAATAATAAAGATAAGGATAAGAATATTTTGGTTTTTTTTTGTTAGTTATTTTTTTGTCATTTCAAGTGTATATTTTCAAACCAAACATTGACACAAGTTTTTTTTTATCTATTTCAATCCTTAAACCAAATAAAACAACTTCAATTTTATTCTAATCTTCGTCTTTTCAATTTTTTAGAACAACAAATTTATTCCCTATTTATTTTATTCTTTGAACTAAACGGGCTATAAGGTTGTAGAATATGAGCCAAGTGATGAATATTACTTGGAAAGGTAAATATCAAGGAGGAGGAGGCGGTTAATTAACAATTGGCATGATAAGAACTGCAGAAACGACGACGTAGAAGAGAAAGATTTAGGGACCGGTTGGTTCGCACGGAAGAATGGTAATGAGAATAGGAATGAATATAGTGAGGAAAGAGAATGAATATTATTATTATAATTATGATAGTTGGTTAAGAGGAATGAATGATTATCATTACCATTAACTGTGATTGGTTTGTAAAAATATTAAGAAATAAAAAATTATTGTATTTTAATTAATTAACTTATTATATTAGTTAATTAATTACAATCATAGGAACAGCCCAAACTCGGAATGGTTCTTCTAAAAATCAGCCCTAAAATTCAATGTTTCTTCAATTTAAACAGATATTAATATCGAAAAATATGAAGGAAAGGTGAATTAATAAAATAATTAAGATTTCATGTGGATTTAGTAAAATTCGAATAGAGGTTCATCGTCGTCATCATCATCATCATCATCATCATCACCCAGTCTGAAATCCCACAATGAAGTGGGATCTGGGGAGGTTCGATAGTACACGGCCTTACCCCTACGCAGCAGAGAGCTGTTTCCGGTAGACCCACATGCGAATGAGACAATATATAAATGATGCAAATTACAGAGAAAAGGTAAACTAGCACGAAAAAAATCGATGTAACTAAATTTTCAATAAAAACTTAAATAAATAGGGCTAAAAGATTAAAAACGTAAAAACTATGCAACTGTGACAAGAAGATTTTAGAAAATAAATAAATAAATTAAAATGTGATAAAATAACTAGATAGATAAATAGATAAATAAGTAGAATAAAGTAATAATAAATAAGTAAAATA
>JAOSBN010085319.1:0-12247 GCA_027563595.1 Erythroxylum suave | reverse complement strand
GGAACAAGTTTCCAAGAGGTGTCGTAGAGATTAGCCTTGCGTATCCCTTAGTTAGTTTTCGGTACTGTTCACGCACTATCCCCACACTGTTTGGTATTGTTCATGTGACTGTTTGGTACTGTTCCTGCACTATTCACTCACTGTTCATCGTGGTACTGTTCACTGTATTGTTCATCAGGTACTGTTCACCGTGACTGTTCATCGCGCATTACGTGAAGCGCGTAAGATTGGTATTAGAGCTAGTCTGGAGGAGAATTCTAATTCAACTCCATCAAAATCGAGAAACCGCCACCATCACCGTCCAATTATCATCATATTATCAATTCAGGTGTGAATTAACTTTTGACCTAGGATTTCAATCTTTCTTCTTGTTTTTTATTTTAGTTAGGGTTTTCAATTATTTGTTGAAAGCTTTCAGCTTATAGAAAAAAAAAGTTGAAAAAAAAGTTTGAAAAAAAAGGTTTGAGAAAACGAAAAAATGTTAAAAAAAGAGTAAAAAAAAAGAAAGGAACAAAAAAAGTCAAATAAAGTATTAAAAAATCTGGAAATTTTTTAAAAAATAAAAAAATTCAAAAGTTTTCAGATTTGCTAACTTATTATTGGTTATTGGTTTTGGTTGCTTGTTGCTTGTTATTTGAGCTACATTTAAGAATATTGATTTGTTGAAGCTGTGGTTCTAATTGTAACTTGAATTTCAGAGAATATTGAGTGATAAAAGGCAAGAGTTTGTCACCTTATTTGAGGGAGTCATTGTCGTGACTTAAACATGAGGGAAGTGACCAATTCTTGAGTGAAACACGTGAGCGAGGCCCCATTGTGTAATCAGTAGGGGGTCTATATCCTGAATCAACTTGAGAAGTCGATGCTGATTTCAATATTTCTTGTAAATAAGGTGCTTCTACTAGATCCTCTGGCTTTAACTTTGGATATTCCATTTCTACATCAGCCATATATAATGTATCTTGAGGATTATCACACCTTTGTGACATACTTTCTTCAATTTCTTCGAATACTAGTATAGTATTTTGGTCTTCATATTCTGGATCTTAAAATTCATCTCCCCAACCAGTACAAATGACTTCATCATCATTTATTTCTTCTAGGATTGTATATTTTACCATATATTTGCCATCTTCTCCGAGATAATCCCATATTATTCCTTTTTCTTTTTCACTTTGAATAAAGTGATCAGGCAATATTCTTCTAATATGCCTTTCTTCTTCTTTAATAACTTTATGAGTTATTACTAGTGCTCGTTCTATTTCATCTTCATCATCATCTAGATTTTCAAGTTCTATTGTGGCTTTCCGTTGATACTCAGAAAATCTTAGACTCATTGATCTGTCTCTATTTTCCCAAATTTGAGCCTTCTGTGGTATTCTGGAAGCTGTATTTTCTGATGGCTTTATTATCCATTTTTCTCCATCAAATGGTTCTGATGAATATTCTTTTCCAGCCAAAGCTTTAACACCATAGGATGATAAAAAATCAAGAAGATTTTCATTCCTATATCTGAATGCTGTTGCATTTGTATTTGTCAATCTTGCCACTACACCTCTTATGATTAATAAGTTAGCTTCTCCTCCTACCCATGACTCATAACCTTTTTCTTTTTACCACGATTTCCATATGTTTATAGAAATCTGTTATGGTCATCATCTGATCTGGCAAGAAATACACCAATTCTGTTCCATTTGAGAGGTCAATTTCCATTTGACCTAGGAGTCCTCGTTCATCACTTCCCCATCTGGTATCTCTTATTATGACCAATATTTCAACCCCTGCTCTTTTTTTGTGTAAAGCAAAAATTCTGATCATAATCATACCGAGATGTATATGATCCAGTCCTTCTAACTTTAATTTCTGATATGATTCTTTGGTGATCATTCTTAATTCCTCCTGATCTTTTTCACCAACAATTAGTTTTCTTTCTTCAGAGTAATGCTGATATACCTTATAATTGGATTCACTCCAATTAGAGGTATACAGTACTTCTGCCGGGACCATTGATGCTCTCCTTTGATTAGATAAACCTAACTGATAATTTGGGTCTATGTTCATTTCTAACAAGTTATTTCTTTTGCTATTACCTCTGACTCGGTTTATAGCATTTTTTACTGCCTGATTGTATTGTCTGTAATGTCTAATTTGATCTTCTTGTTCCTGAGTTTGAATATTCCTTTTGGAATTTCTGACGGATATTAATCCCAAATTTCTTTCTTCTGCAAATCTAGGTTCCTCAAAAGAAATTCTAGGTCTTGTGCTTGTAGTTGGCCTATTCATTTTGATCTTGACCTCAGCAGTTTAGATTTTTCTGAATCAAATATGTCATGCAGATTTTTGAAGTAATATGACTTTCTTACTACAGCTAGTGGTGTTGTACTTTCTGTTGACTTCTTGAATTAATTTTTCAAGAGTCTCTTAAAACTGCAGATTTTCTTTGGAAACTTTAAAGAATTTTTCCTCAAGTCTAGCTATTTTTGTTTCCAAGCTTTCCAATTTCTTGAGTGCTTTTACAAGTAGGTAAATTACACTATTGTCTGTTTTACTGCTGCAATAATTGCTTTTGAAGATTGCTGAACGTCTTCACTTTTCTTAAGTCCTTCAGCTGGTGCTCCTAAAAATTCTATTGCTGTGAGTGCTTCTTGGTAATCTTCGTTGTTTATTACAGTCAAATAGGACATTAAGTCCACTGACTATGTAACTTTTCTATCTGCAGTTCAACCTTTTCCACTTTCTTTTTCAACTGTTGTGAAAGTTGAATTATTTCTTGCTCCAATTTCTTTGGTTGATTGATGAATAGTTCAACCACTTCGCTTTTTGTTGGGAGCTTTCTTAACTTCTTTTCAATGGAATTTGTTTCTAATATCTTTTCAAGTTTCTCAAAATTTTCATGCAAAAAATAAAAGTGTTTTAAACAAACATTTGATAGTACGTTTACTCTATCAAACAAAACTTGTAAATTATGCAAGGTATTAAGCTGCAGATCACAAACTAAGTTTAACTGTCTGTTGTCTGAATGATAAACATGCTTAAAGCCTTTCTTATAACATGAAAACTTTATTCCTTCAATTGATTCAGTTTCAAAGATTGGCTCTAATGCTAAATCCAGATACTCCAACGATTTTCTATTTTGATAGTAATTCTCAATTGATTGTTTAAACCTTTCACTCATATGCCTCTAACTTCCTTTTAATCTCTTTGCCTTTAATTAGTGATAACGCAAATTTTCCTCTTCACACGCTCTCATCAGCTTTACGAGTACTTCTTCTTTTGTTATCACCTAACTCAAAACAAAAGACTAACAGGCATAGAACTATCATACAAATGATTGGTTTAATTCCTATAATTGCGCATACAATCAAACATAGAATTATATAAAGCTCTAGGAGTTTATTCATGAACACAGTTTAAATGAACAAGATAAGCCTTAAACATGCTTTCATTCTCGAACAGACAGCTAAACTTAAATAGTTTAGTTACTCATACCTTGCTCTGATACCAAAATAGGTTCACGAATACCCAGAATAGATTTTGATCTTGAGAGACACTAATTATAGTGTGGAATATCTCAAATGAGTAACACTTTTATTTATCAGAGTAAAAAGGAAGAAGAGCTTCGGAGCTTATTGTGGCTACCGATGTACTCTTTTAGTTACACACTAAGACCTTATATAGAGGTCTATAGAACAAACTAGAAGATAATAATTGAAGTATGATTCATCAATCCGGGTGTGCTTTGGGCCCTCGTAGACAATTGATGCAAATAATCTCAATTATCATTATTCTTTTTACAAGTGGGACGAATAGTAAAAGCAAGATTCCAGATGAACGTTGCAAAATTAAAGTAATAAAGTTTCTTTTGACAACTGAAGAAAAGTTGTCAAATACTGTCTGCCACTTCAGGATTCTTTAGTTGGTCATTTTCCCCATCCTTGTCGTCTAGTTGATCTGGTGCCAGCTGCCCATTCTTCAACTGTTCTGTAGTGACGTGGATGACGTTTTTCTTCTTCACTTGAATCCTCTGTTTTCTTTTGATACGCCTGATATATTCCTTCATTTCTTTGGCTATGAATTTGGGTTGTAGCCATGTCTTTCATTTCTTCCTCATGATTAACTTCAGTCTCTAATTGTTCCTATCTCATTTCACTGATAGTATTCATGAGTTCTTCTACTTCTTGTTGAAGTCAGATGATTTCTTGATTATATACTTCAGTTAATGGACCTTCCCTAGGTTCTTTTTGAATAAAGATTTCTTCATCTATATTGATATATTGCATAAGATATTCCAACGCATCATTGAAAGCATAAAAACCTTTAAATTTTGGTTTTGCTAACAAATTTACCATTTTCAGTAAAGTGGAATAATAGCAATATATACCTCGATCTGGACCGTTGATCAGAGCATAATAAGAGTAGCTCTTTCCCATTAGTGGTTCCATTATTTTGCTGAAGTAGTATTGTAATGCGCAACATGCAGTCTGCTTTTGTCTACTACTGTTTGCTTTGTCACAATTGTCGACAAGCACAAAAATTAATATGGCTTCCTCAGCCATACCAGAATTAGAATTAGAATCCGATGACTATTACACTATAAGGGATATGTTGTATTACAACATTGGAAAGAATATTGGATAATATTCAAAAGAAATAAAAGTAGCACTTCAAGATTTGGAAAATCTTGAATATATTGGGAAAAATCCTCAAAAACATTGGGAAAAGAATGGCTTACTATGTAAATTGGAATCATAAATCCAGATTTGACAATACAACACAAGCCATTAAAGCAGGTAACACCTGTCATGGAAGCCCAGTTCAGAAAACATGTTCAAGCATTATTGGAGCTAGGAGTAATCAGACCCTCATCATCAAGACACAGAACAATGGCCATGATTGTGCATTCCGGAACAACAGTAGATCCGAAAACAGGAGAAACAAAGAATGGTAAAGAAAGAATGGTTTTTGATTATAGAAAGCTGAATGAGAATACACATAAGGATCAATATTCTCTTCCAGGGATCAATACAATCATCAAGAAAATTGGACAAAGTAGGATTTATAGAAAATTTGATCTAAGAAGTGGTTTTCATCAAATAGCAATGGATCCTGAGTCTATTCCTTGGACAACCTTTATTGTTCCAAATGGGCTCTATGAATGGTTAGTAATGCCATTTGAGTTGAAAAATGCATCAGCAATTTTTCAAAGAAAAATGGATGAATGCTTCAAAGGACATTAAGCATATATTGCTGCTTATATAGATGATATGCTTATCTTCTCAAACATAGCACAAGAACATAAGAAACACTTGCAGATATTTTTTAATATTTGCAAAAAGTATGGATTAGTCCTATCAAAAGAAAAGATAATTATGGGAGTTTCAGAAGTTGAATTCTTAGGAGCCATAATTAGCAACAGAAAAATAAAGCTGCAACCACATATCATAAAGAAATTATATGATTTTCCTGAAGAACAGCTCAAGGAAAAGAAAGGATTAAGGTCATGGTTAGGAATTTTAAACTATGCCAGAAGTTATATTCCAAAACTTAGAATATTAGTTGGACCTCTTTGTAATAAGACTGCTCCTAATGCAACAAAAAGAATGAGCACGATGGATTGGGAGATAGTCAAAAGAATTAAACATTTGGTGAACAATCTACCAGAAATGGAGCTACCACCAGAAGAATCCTACATAATAATTGAAACAGATGGATGTATGGAAGGATGGGGTGGAATGGAAAAATGGAGAAAATCAAAAGGAAGTTTTAGGAGTGAAGAAAAGGTTTTTGCATATGCAAGTGGAAAATTTGATACAATCAAATCCACAATAGATGCGGAAATCACAGCATGCATGAATTCCTTGAATTCCTTCAAGATTCATTATTTGGATCAAAAAGAAATTATCCTTAGAACTGATTGCCAGGCTATTATAAGTTTTTACAATAAACAATCACAAAACAAGCCATCTAGAGTTAGATGGATTAGTTTTATGGATTTTATTAATTGCACTGGAGTCAATATCATCTTTGAACACATATATGGTAAAAGAAATATATTAGCTGACCAATTATCTCGTATTGTTTGTAATTTTGCAGCGTCATGGATAGAAGAGATAAACACTTCAAAGGATCATCATCAAAGCCCTACAGAACACTTAATGACTTATGGACTGCCAAAGGAGAAGATACTGATGAATCTTCCACAAGTCATCAACGAGATAAAGGAATTACCCAAAAGAAAAACGAGTCAAGCTCAAGACCTGCTAGGGAAAACCTTGCAGGATATTTTCCAATAGAAGAATTGGTCAAGAGTGTTACAAGCCCAACAAAGAAAAGATCCTCACCTATAACAATTAAGGAAAGAAATAGTCAAAAATTTTGTCATTTTGGTAATACTCAATTACAAATTTCGGATCCTTTTGATCCAAAAGCATATCGTCCTTTGGATAATTTACCATTGGATAAACAACTAAAATGCCTGCTTGATGTGACAAATTCTTGTAGAAAGTAATAGTATTACCTTCTAACCTAATTCCTCCTTGTTGTGCTCTGATGAAGTTACACCCTATGATTAGTTAGATTCCATCATGTGGATTCATTGAAATACAGAATGTAAAAGGTATTCTGTATGTATTATCTCCAATCATCATTTGTCCATCCTTCATCCTAAATTCAGATATGATTACTGAATTTACTCCATAAATTCTTATTGGCCATTTAGACCTTTCTTTTGCTTGTTCAGGTATTGCATCAATTTTGACACAACATTTTGTAGCTCCTGTATCCAGTAACTAACTCACTTATATACCATTTCATGCCCTCTGTCACGATTGTGGACAATGAGCCACCATCGTGACACTTTAAAAATTAGGCTTACCTTTAACCACGATCATTGTCTTATGAGTCACGATCGTGGCTTGTTTAAATTAGGCCATACACACTTATGTTTTGTACAATCTTTTATGTGTGTAACCCTTAGGTTTTTGATTATTTTAGGCACTTAAATTAGCCCTTAATTTAAACAAATCATAAAGAATTTCATGATGCCAATTTAATAGAATATAAGTGGATTAACACATGAACTCTTCAATAGTTAATTATCCAACTTATGAACCTTTCCATAGACAATTACCGTGCAATTTGTCCTTTCACCATACTATACCCCATTTGGTTCAGAGAATGGGCTATGTGTCAACTCCCACTAGGCTGACTACGTTACATTTAATCCAAGTGACGCTAGTTCTTGTCCTAGGATCTCATTACTCTATGTGTCATTGAAGACTCTCTTTATGACACTTAACTGCTCTGGCTAGAGACTCTCGAGTAATGACCCCAACAAGAGGCCGTGGGTATCATCTTTTTCTATCAAGAGTGGTGAATCTTTTATTGGCTATCCAATTACCTTCATATACTAATAGTTGTATGCAATCACCATCTTAAGAGTGACCTCATCTTGAAGTAACAAGGAATGATATCAAAGCACATGATCAGTATCCAAGATATCCTTGAGTACCTCAAATCATAGGATATTTGCATCATTGCTATGATGAGATTAATCATTGGCATTTGATAAATCATCCATATGATAATCTCATTGCAGGTCATTCGATGTACTTACAACCCTTAGTAAGCATCCACATGTTTACTCTAAAAATCAAGAAGTATAATATGTGCTAGTCTATCTGGATTAATAATGTCTTGTCTTATTAATCCTATAACTAGGGATTATTTAGATACTAACATAATTACACATGATAAGATTCTCATTATCATGATCTCATTATGCTAGCAGTACACTCCCTAAAGTTATACCAATCTGTAAACCAATGCAGGTGCCTACTGAATAAGCTCCGAGTAGTAAAGAACAAGAAGACAATGCAGATCTAGAACTCCCAATTGCTTTACGGAAGAAATGTAAGTCATATACTATGCACCCAATAGAGAGGTTTGTCTCTTATGATGCTTATTCTTCTCAATATAAAGCATTTGTTACTAATCTAGATAGAATTGACATCCCAAAGAATATTCAAGAAAATCTTGAAATTTTAGAATGGAAAGAAGCAATTCTTGAAGAAATAAGAGCACTTAAAAGGAATGAGATGTGGGAAGAAGTTGATCTACCAAAAGGGAAGAAACTAGTAAGGTGTAGGCAGATATTCACATTCAAATATAGGGCCAATGGTTCCATTGAGAGGTATAAAGCAAGATTGGTAGCAAAGGGTTATACTCAAACCTATGGGATAGACTACAAAGAGACATTTTCTCCTATAACAAAACTAAATACTATCAAACTATTGTTGTCCATAGCTGCTAACTTTGACTAGCCTCTTAAACAACTTGACATAAAAAATGCATTATTGAATGGCAAACTAAGGAAGAAATGTATAAGAAACTTCCTCTAGAGTTTGATGAAGAAGAAGGAGGAAATAGAGTGTGTAGACTAAGAAAATCTCTATATGGGATAAAACAATTACCAAGAGCTTAGTTTGAAAGATTTACAAAAGTCCTAAAAATAAAAGGATACATACAAGCCCAGTCTGATCGCACAATGTTCTTCATAATTAGAGAAGGTAAGAAGACAATTCTAATTATGTATGTAGATGATAGTGTTTTAACTAGTGATGATGTAGCAGAGATGGCTAGACTTAAGTCAATCTTAAGGAGAGATTTTATGTTAAAGACCTAGGAAAAACGAAGTATTTCCTAGGCATGGAAGTAGCTAGATCAAAGAGAGGGATTTACATATCACAACGGAAGTACATTCTTGATCTCTTGAAGGATACAAGAATGCTAGGATGTAGACCAAGCAACCCTCCCATTGAAAGTACAAAATTTTAAGATGAAGAAGATAAAATGGTTAACTGTGAAGATTATCAGACACTTGTAGGAAGACTAATTTATTTGTCTCATACAAGACCAATTATTGCTTTTACCGTAAGTGCTGTAAGTTGCTACATGCATGCACCAACAGGTAAGCATTTGCAGGCAGTTTATAAGATCTTATGATACTTAAAGGGTACTCCTAGGAAAGGACTATAATTCAAAAAGGAAGATCAAATAACAATTGAAATATATACAAAATTCAGATTGGACAAGTTTAGAAAAGGATAGATGATCTCCTATTGGATATTGCAACTTTTTGTGGGGAAGTCTGGTCACACAAAAAAGTATGAAGAAAAAGGTGGGAGCCAAAAGTAGTGTAGAAGCTGAACTAAGAGCAGTTGTAACAGGGATTTGTGAAAGTCTCTGGTTAAAAAGAGGGCTAATAGAGTTGGAGATCGGTTTTGAGTCACCTATAAAGCATTATTGTGACAATAAGGGAGTTCTGAGCAGGAGACACAATCCAGTCCACCATGAGAGAAAAAAGCATGTTGAAGTTGATCGACATTTTATCAAGGAGAAGATAGAAGATAGGACAATATGCCTAATATATGTACCGACAAAGAAACAAACATCAGATGTATTTACCAAAGGACTTCAAAGATAAGTGTTTGAAGAATGTGTCAGCAAGTTGTACATGATTGATGTTTATGATCCAACTTGAGGGGGAGTGTGGTTAAGATACTACATTATCATATAATATTATGATAATTTGATTATAATTAGAATATATAGATTAGATAACAATATATTATAGATAAACCTTATCTTAGGATTATCACTTATATTTGTACAGATTCACTATCCTATTCGGTATCACTATATATGTATATATGTACAACATTCTCTATGAAATAAAATATAGAACAAAATAGCTCTTACTCACAAATAGTTATTTTACTAGTGAATGATAAATCCTATGGTAGTTAAATAGAGAAAGAGAACTTTAACAGTGTCTTTTAATAACATTAATGGATTTGAGAGCAGGTCGATGAAAGATGGAAAAGAATATAACATAAATTGAATACTTAACTATTGTTTCAAAAGATGAAGGTATCTTAACTCTAGAAGGAAGAATCTGCTTTAGCATGTGATCTACAATAATTTCAACCCATGACAGAGTTTAGCTATTTGTCAATTTATAAACTAATATAAATATTCATGCTCAGTATTAAGAATGAAGCGGCTTGATATCTTACTGAGGAGTGTCAGTCATAAATAACACAGTCCTAAAAATTTAACAAAACTTAGGCTTTTAGGTTCAATGATTCTTTTGACATGATATCATAACTTTTACGACTCAGATATCTTACATTCAGATAATACTACATTGAACTAAACTAAAAGAAACATCAATCCAATTTCAGCATAAGGTACAATAGGTATGTGCTTTCTCCATACTCTCAGTCCAACAAGCTTTCATGTGAGAAGGCATATAATCCAATCCTAAGCTTCACTCAACATATTAGTGTTCCTTGTATGATTTCTTCATGATGCATGTGAAATGATGTTATTCATATTGCTATAAAGAATTTAGTTATAACTTCATTATACTAGCATATGACAAGTGAAACCATAAGACAAGTAACATGTTAATCAGGGCATTCCTCTTGAAGTAATGTAAATTTGCCATGTGCCTAGTCAAAACAGGACTCATAGTAGTATATAGGGGCAATATCAAACAATTTTAGATTTCAGATAACAAAAATTAAAAGGGAAAGGACTACAACATATATCTGCACTATTTGATATGCAAACTAGTCAATAATTGCATTTAAGCATAAACTTTTGTCAAAGGGAAGATTTGTATTGGGGAAGCTTACTCTAAAATCAGTTTAACATAACTGAAACAATTTCTATACTATATTTTAGAATTGATAGGAATAGATTGCAATAGACCTGCACCCTAGTAAGAATATCCAAGAGTCAATGAATAAGGAACTACTTTAGTTTTGCATAGCCTCTTCAACTCATATACCTTTTCCTCTGGTATATCAATTAAATATGTTGCCCATTAAGAGACCTCAATTAGACAAAGAAACAATTGCAGAAAGTAAGGTGAAAAACTTATTGGAAAGCAGCATCACAACTTCCAATGCATAATGTCATGAGCCAAACGATATACTTTAGATGGAGGTGACTAAAGAAACTAACCCATAAAATATGCACATTTAATTTTGGAGCCTTATTTTTACAGATATTTCTTACTAGCATTTTGAATTCTTTCAGACAATATCAGATAACGATTATTCTCACTTGTCAGATCATCAGTAATAGCTTTCACACGATCCTTATTGAGCAAGTAATTGCAAGTCCAAATATATGTGCCCAAAATCACATAACTAACATGGTAGCCAACTATAATAGATACTTAAGAATAAAGGTACCCATTCAGAACGCCAGTGGAAACTTTGCAAAGCTCATGGGGGATTCAAAGTGCCTATAAATTGAATATGTCATTGAATTTACTTTCTTCCAGCATTTCATAGTGAGAGAGTTGGTTTTAAGTATTACCAAGAAGCCCACAATCACACGAAAAGGCCTGCAACGTCACAAGCAGATATATACTAGTGGGAAAGCAATTGCATGTGGCCTATTGCAAGTTTTAAAAAGTATCAAGGAGAAGAAGATTGGAGCTTTTCGTTTCCTTTTCTCTGTTTTTGGACATTCAAAAGTAATTTGGGTTTTATGTAATGAGGGGTAAGTTTTTCATTTTTCAAACATCATGCCACCTAGGAGAAGATTTAAACTAAAAATCACTTATTTTTTAGGAAAGAGTGTCAACCATTAGGATATTCCCTCAACCTAAAAGGTTAGAGCGTTAAGATATGATAAGAATGCTTAACGTCTTAATGATATTCCATTAGGACTCTAGAATATAATACTATTAGGCACAGATGTATTCATCTATAAAAATCCAGAAACCAATAAAAGCATTCTATGTAATAACAAAAAGTGCAGACATTGTTGATGAATTTGAGTACAAAAACAAATCCTTATAAAGTTGGTATATGGCAGCAACCTAGAAAGTGAAGGTAAATCCAGCAATGAATAAACCAACATCAGTTTAGAAGTACTACAACTGAGCATACAGTAGTAACAACCAATGACATCAAGGCTTAGAATCGATTAAGATAAAAATAACTCAAGCTGAGTGAACTGAGACAAAATCTTTGTTGAGGAATTTCTATTACGATCCTCAACCTTACAATCCTAAACCTCACAACTGAAGACAGCAAACCCACACAAGACCCAGTCAAACTGCTGCTCAGACATGCTGGCTGGATTGCTGTGATCTACTCCTATTATTATGTGATTTCTTTCCAGTTATCTACTCCTACTTTGGTGGAGGATTTATTCAAAATAATGT
>JAOSBN010085308.1:0-12248 GCA_027563595.1 Erythroxylum suave | reverse complement strand
ATCATATGTAATGATGTTTCGCACCAGAGACTAGGATGAAATCTAATGCAGCAAAATAAAGTTATTTCATATGCATACAGACAATTAAAGACTCATAAGTTGATTATTTGGTATATAAATTGAAACTTGCTGCAATAATAATTGGTTTGAGAGTTTGGAGACATTATATGTATTGAGACATTCGGATTTTATACAAATCATTTAATTTGAGGTAATTATTGAGTTTGAATAGATTAAATATAAGATCGAGACAATGGATAGAATTACTAAAAGATCATGATTGTGCAATAAAGAGTATAGAGTGTTGAGATGAAGTTGGGGCAAAATGAAGTATTATTCGCTACACCAAGATTTTAAAAAATTAGTTTTCTATGAAAGGATTAGCAAAGCTAAAGTGAGGATCTAGAATTAGGAATCTTATTGAGGAATTGAAAATGAATATGAATTTTGAGTTTGAAGTGGAAAAAGATACTTTGTGACTGAAATAAGAAGTATGCGTACCCAATAAAGATGATTGAGCAAGGAGATTGCTAGAGAAAGCACAAATAACAACCTAAGCTATACATCCTAGTAGGAGTATGCCAAAATAGTACTTAACGGCTAAGGATGTAGAAACAAGAGACTGCATGTATGAATTGCCAACAGTCTTAAATATTAGAGATATGCTTGAAGCTTGTATTTTGGAGTTCATAGGAACATGAGATCAATGTATAGTTCTAATTGACTTCAAGCATAAAAATCATTATCATAGTGATATCATTATAATACTGTATGAGGCATTATATGATAAAAAGAGTCGTTTGCCCTTACATTGAAACGAAGAGGGCCAAAAAAAAAAAGATAAAGACCAGAATTGATTCATGATACTATTGATAAGTGAAATTGATCTGTGTTAGAAATTAAATGACTCAAGAAAGATGAATGAATTAGGTGGATCAACATCGAAGATTTGGAATAAAGTGAGATAGACATATGAGTTAAGTGTATTAACACTAAAGAGAAGTGAAAAAATGAAATGTTTCTGAGGGTATCACCTTAGTAAGGTGTGCTTAAATTACAGAAAAGGATAAACCAAACTCAAATTGCTTTAGTCCACATGAAGTTATTGAAAGCATATGACCATTAACATATGAGTTTGTATTACCAACAAAGAAGTCTTAGATTCATAATGTGATATATGTGAGTGTGCCAAGAAATAGTGATATGATATGACAAAGATGAATTATCAGCACAGGAAGTGAAAATAGTGAGTAATCTAAAATATATTAAAACAGTAACGATAATGTGGTATCTGAATAATTAATTGAAGGATTGATTGATTGATTCCATGAACTAGAGCCAAGTGAAAGAAATAATTCAAGTGATGAAGTTAAATGGAAAATGGAGGAACATATGAGGAAACATACCTCTGCCTCTTTGAACAAATAGATAACAATTTCGAGGAAAAAATTTATTAAGGGGAGAAATATAACATCCCATTCCCATACTAATGGTTAGAACGCTAAAATACAGTACATATGAGATCAATGAGAGATTAAGAAAAATGTATCTCATACTTATGCATATTGTTAGCATATACACATGTGAATTTGAATTTTTGCGCACATGAAAATATGTATACATGCATTTATTGACGAATTTCGGGCATAATTGATTATAAATGTGATTATATGAGAATTGTGCATTAATTGTATTGAAAATGGATGTGGAGAATATATGTATTAATTTAGAATTTTAGGAAATTTTCTGAAAATTTGGGTAGTTTTTGGACTAGGATAAATGTCAAGTGGCAAGACAAATGATAAAGAGCAGTAGAATTATCTATCAAATGGAAATGAAAATTTTGATAAATAAATTTGGAATTTTTTTAACAAATGTCATAGAAAATTGAGAGACAACTGGATTAAAAATTGTGGGACAAATGAACTAGAGATTTAATGACATTGGGTACAAATTTCGAAGATATTTATTGGTTAATCAAGTGGGAAGGGTCATGACACTCACCAAGTCTTTTAAACTCACATTTTTAACACGTTACAAGTCATCTTTTTTATTGTCTTTCATTTGTATTAAACACTCTCACCTTCTTCATTCATTTCTCTCCATCTACGAAACTCTCACCAACATTTACCATTTTGAAGTTTGCTATCATCCAACAACCTACTACTTTAACAAGATTCGATCATCATCATCTTGCAACTACAAAACCTAACCTATTTCTCCTTACATGATGAAGATGATGTAAGCCTCGGAGAAGCTAGGTCAAGTGATTTTTAAGAAGTTTTTAGTTAAACAAGTAAGTAAATGATAGTTTTTCATGATTTTTGCTAAATAGAAATGTTATGATGATGGGTTAGAGATAGCATAAGCATGATAGTGGTGGCTGAAGAGTGATGATAGTGAATGAAAAAAATAAGTAGATCTAGGTATATTTTCGTGTATATGATGATGTCTTGAATTTAGAAGATATATATAAGTGAAATAAAGAATGAGAATTGGAGTTGAATATATGCAGAAATTTAGAGTTGAAATTGTATAAGAATATATTATGTTTTGGCATTTTTGATCATGGATTTTGATATTTATGTGTATAATAATGAGTTGAAATGGAGGAGTAAATGAAGTAGAAAGGGTGATCTTTGTACAAGATTTATTAGGTGCAAGAGGTTGGATGTTGTAAAATTTGGAAGATATAGTAGTAATTTTTTCGCTGATTGTCCTTTTGTGAAAGTTTGCCACGGCCATCTCCTTGGTTCGCCGTGGCCAACTTGCAGGATTTCATAAGGAATTTTCCTCTCGGGAAAAGTTCGCCGCAGCCAACTTTCCTGCACAGCATAACATGCATTGGTATTTTGACAATATCTCGTTCTGTAGTTATCCAAATGGAATGATTATTGATTTGGATTCAAATAGAGAGATAGTGCTACAAATTGTATAAAGAAACTAAATTTTAATTCAGTCTCAAAGAATTTGAATTTCTAGATGGAAGTTGAGTATAGGGCATTGCTCCAGTAGAAGAATAGACCGAAAATGATTGGAGTATAACTTTTGGAGTACTGAACCTAATTAAACAATCATGGTGTCATTAGAAACTTAAGAGATAGGAGAACAATTTCTAGAAGAAAGTATTGCCAAATTTCTTCATTTACATTATCTAAATGATTAAGAATAGTAGGCCCGAAAGTTAGTTTTTGGAAAAAAATCTGAAATGATTAATTAGGTTATGAAATTAGATTCAAAGTGTTTATTTGAGGTATAAACCTTACGTACAAATGATACTTAAGTGAGTTTTGACATATGATTGATAATGTGACGAAAATAATGGAATGATACCTGGGATTGTCATTGAGCATACATTGTACATATTCCACATACACATTTATGCATAAAGGAATACTTATAATTATGCAATTATTAATGTGTGTGCAATGTGTGTATTGCATAATTTTGATGTGAAAGATAAATGTTCACATTTAGACATTTCTAGATCTTGGAAGCAATTGCTAATCTGGAGCATACTGTGAGTCGACTTAGATGATCTCATTTCATTATTTGTTATGATTTCAATTTCTACATTGAATTACTACAGTTATGATTATTATGCAATGTGAGTATAATTGATATGAATGTGATTTGCTTATGTTGATGTTGGACAATGAAGGTCCAAGACTTGATGTGTAAATGTGATATTGAAGTGCTACTTATATGTGAATAAGAAGAAATAAATGTATTCTCAACTTAATTGTTGAATGTCAGACCAAGATCCGAAGATGAATGTGAAAGTGATTTTGAATTTGAAATCATATGATTGATTGAAAATATGTGAATATGATGCATTCCATTAAATGAATGCATGAAAGATAAAGGTAGTTGTGACCAGAGTTGCCAGTGTAAAGAGCTTAAAGCTCATACTGTGATTAGAGCCTCCGGCTTAGTTTTGAAAGTATCTGATATCAATTAAGGGATATGGGACATTATCTGATACAGCTCGGTATCCACGAGGGATATAGGCTAGTAAAAAGGCACTCGATCATAACAACAACAATAATAAGTGAAAGTGAGTCTCATGTGCACTACATATGCCTAATACGAATGATTATAATGGTTTGAATAATTTCTGAATGTGATATGTGTTTAATGAAAAAAAAGTGAAATGATTAATCAAGTGTATGTTATTCAACATGATGAATTAAAGATATGAGGTGAACCGCATGATTATATAAACTATATGTTTATGTGATTGAGTGAGCTCTCGAGGATGGTCACTCACTAAGTTTGCAAAACTCACCCAAAATTTGCAATATTTTCAGGCATAGAAGAGTTACCCCGTTAGGCAAACAGGAGTATAGCCACTACATTCAAGTAAAAGATAGAAGTCGGGATCAGGTCCCGCCTGCATTTATATTTTCCTATTTTTATATCAATTTGTGTATTTCGCGATTTCTGTACAATTTTCTGTAGGTAATAACTTCTAAAATTAGAAATGTTTTGAATGAGAGTGATCAAAGTGTAAAAATAATTGTGATTTCAATATTTATGAAATAAAAGTGTGGGTCTGAATTTGATTATTGATTTCCACACATGCAAGTGAGTTTTTTTTTTAAATTGTACTGAGTTCGAGTGTTTGACTAATTGATTATTCTAGCATGCCACCCTCGCAGGGTGCGCACTCGAATATCACTCAAAATGTTGGGTACATGTCTTGCTAGAGTGGGGTGCTACATTTATGATATACATAAAAAATGGCCAATCCATATTACCATAGTCCTTCTTAAAGTCCACTTTGAGGAAACAAATCTTGGTCCCTTTCCTACTCAAATAATTCTTTAGCAATTCCTGCATCACAAGGATGTTATCTCCCATTACTCCATCAAGAATATAAGCCCCTTGATTTTTATCAATGTGATTGAGGAGGACTTTCTTTTCTCTTTTTGATAAGATCTTGGATATTATCTTATAAATTGAGCTACAAGATGTAATGCGGTGAAAGTATTTTAATTCTTTTTGCTCACCTCCTTTACGAATCAAAGCGGTAAAGTTTTTGTTGATTTCATTACACAATTTTCTATTTATGAAAAATTTCAGGATTGTTTCAAAAACCATTTTCTTAGTAATGGACCATATTTTAGTGAAGAAGTATGTGATAAACCATCAAAGCCTAGAGATTTTAAAGGAATGAGAGATTTCAACACATTTTCAATCTCTTGAATTTTGAACCGTTTAGAGAGAATTTCATCTTTTGGTGAAGATAGACTTCCCTTTATTGTGACTTTAACTCCATATAAGAAGGAGCATTAGTGGGATCATTCATGACTTCAAAGAAGTGCTTTATAGCTACTTTAAGTATCTACTTTTGATCATAATTTAAAAGACCATCTTTTTTAAAATTTGAAGTAATTTCATTAACTATAGTTAAACTTTTTACAACCTTACAATGAGTTTATCCCATAGGGAAAACAGTAGAATATCATTACATAGTACCAGCTTAAAGGATGCAAAACTAATCAGTCAATCATAGTAGTCGTAGATCTCAAATTCCATATTTGCTTCATTGTAGTTGACAGTACATTAGTTTCTTTCTTTGTCATAGCAAGAGCTTAGATTTTGTTAATAATGTGTGCTTCTGGTTGATATTTAGTAATCTCCTCCCCTAAGTAAATTCTTTTATTTTGCTCTCTTCATCCTTAATAATGCTAGCGATTCTGTTTATGTTTTTCCTTGATATCACTACCTTATGGAAAAAGGAGGAATCCATGCTACCATCCTTTAGCCATAAAACCTTGGATCTTTCTTTCATAAGGGAGTAATCATAGGTTAAGGCCTTGGATATATTGAAAGTAGTCTATTGCTCACAATCTAGTAGAGTTATCGAGGTTGGATTAGATTGGATTGTAATTCAATTTGATAGAGCATAATGCATCTTTAGTAATTTAGAGTGAATGGTGAATCTTGCTTATATTATCTCTTTGAAGTTACTTGAGTAGGTTCTAAATGATCTTCATTTTAACATAAGTAGATTGTTTAATACTTAAGAAAGTAACCCCAATTCACGTCTATAAAGTTTCTTCAAAACCTACCAAGTTTATTAGAAATTTATTAATCTTAAAGGGAGTTCAGATGCTCACAAATTCAATATGAGTTATGATTGGGAGTGATCAGATAAACTTAAAGTAGGATATATAGTGAAGCAATTAGGGGAGCTTTGAAACCATTCTAAAATTGCCACATTATGTTCTAGTTTTTTCCTTATAAAGTTATCATCCTTCTAGTTGTTAAGTTGCCTATATGGTATGTCAAAAACTTGGATATCTATTAGGCATTTCCTTAACTCTATGCAAGGTTGATTGGAAGATCTAATCCTCTAAGCCTCTTTAGGAAAATAGTCATGGACTATGTTTATTAGCATAAATATTTTTAAGTTTATTCCATATGAGTGTCCTTAGATGAACATCATTATGAGCAATGTATGAAGGAAAAGGCAATATTTCTTAGTGGCCTTGCTAGAAACCTTAAGGTTAATGAGTTGATCTATAACACAAATAATATTAACCTCCAATGATTGGAAATCATAATTGATCAAAATTCTACCATTGGGATGATGAGAGTAATTGCTAACATTTTTCTATCAAGGATACAATAGCTGAGCAAAATTACAATTTTCTATTTTGATTATAGATTCTAAAATGTCAATAACATTAAGCTTATTCTCATAGATAAAATCTCTAAGCAATAAATTTTTAAAGAGACCATTGGCTCTTCTTATGGTTCTAAACTAAAATCTTCATAATTTATATTTAGAAACAAAATGTTTCTTCTTCTTACTATATCTTCTTTTCAAGACAAATCTAAAGGCATTAATATTATCCTTATTAATTACTTGTTTGTTTAATTTCTGTTTTGAAATGATTGAATGAATGAGGCTTGATTGTTGATTCCGAACAATGAAGGTCCGATAACTATGATATTGGATTGAGATATTGAAGTGCTGCTTGTATGTGAATGTGCAGAACTATATGCTTCATAATATGATTGATTGTGTTGATTGTGTACTAGATTCCTGGCAATATTTGTCCGAGGCGTTTTGATGCATGAAAATGATATTAGAAGTACTGATTGAAAGTTGAATGCTGGACCTAGTCCGATGACCACTGCTACTGTGACTATTACTGTAACTGATACTGTGACTGATATACTGTTATATTACATGCTAATGAAAGTGATTGAATTTGTTGACTGAACTGTGACATGCACTTCATTCCGATGCATGTAATATTAAGGAGTTGTGACTGGTGTTGCTAATGATACTATTATTGATAAGAGCTTTAAGCTCCCGTATATGTGGTTCGAGCCTATGACTCACTGTGATCAATGAGTCACAGACTGACTAACTGAGCCTGTTAATTCGGGATACTATAAAAGCACACAGTCACAACAATATAAAAATGAATGTGAGCCTCATACATATCGCATCTGCATATAAATTGATTTCATTGAATGATTTGCAAAGCTGTGTGAATGTCGTTATATGTTTGACTGAGAAATGATTTGTCTATGATGTTATTTTGATACTTGTCAAGTTGCTTTGAACTGTGTGATTATCTATTATAATTGATCTTGTTTTATGACATGAGTGAACCATTAAGGATGGTTACTCTGCTGAGTTTGCAAAACTCATCAAAATTGCACCGCTGCTTTTCAGGTTCAAGAGTGAGACGACCTAGCTTCTAAAACTTGGTAGAAGCATATTTTGTGTAGTTGTTACAATCAGATTTGGTTCAAAGATCGGTCAGCTGGGATTGAGAATATAGTTGTTTTCTTTTAAGTTTATAGTATGTAGAGTGTACTGAGTTGTTTATGTTCATAGGACAATGTTGTACAAACATGGATGATATTGTTCTATATGAAACAATGTAAATCATTGTTTGATATAATGTGATAACATTTTGGGTTTTTTAAATGTGTGATTGATGGTTTAGTGTATGATGCTAAGTTATATATAGTGAAAGTGAGTTAGTTAACATGTCATTTCTGATAGGCATGTACACGTGTATCTGATGGACATACATGCATGTGTCAGATGGGAATAGGGTGTTACATTTTGGTATCAGAGCATGGTTTGGCATCCATAGGGATATGTGATGGTATTAAGTGTGAAATGTTGTGGAAATGTTGGATGGTAATTGAAGTTATTGTGTATTATAGGTTATATGACGTAGGTGAACAATGGAACACTCAGCTGACCTGAGAATGAATGGAGCTAGTAGAGGGTCGTCAGTATCTCGACCTGAGCGAGTGCCTCCAAGAATTCCTGAGAGAAGGGAAAGGAGGTACGACAAACTGCGAAAGCAGGGAGCTGTAGATTTCTATGACAGTACAGACCCTGCAGAAGCTGAGGGATGGTTGAAGCGAATAGAACGAGTATTTGATCAGATGTACTATGAGTTGGATGAAAAATTCGACTATGCCACTTCTTTGCTACAAGGCCCGGCTTATCAATGGTGGAAGAATGTTCCTGATATTACCACCAGGCCTTGCACTTTGACTTGGGGAGACTTTCTGAGGGCTTTCAAAAAAAATTATATGCCTCAGGTATACATGGAGAGGAAGAGGAAGGAGTTTATGGATCTAAAACAGGGTGGGAAGTCTGTAGCAGATTATAAGATTAGATTCAATGAGCTGATGAGGTATGCTTCTATCTTAATTCCTACTGAGGCAGATAAATGCAGGAGATTTAAAGAAGGCCTGAGCATGGAGATTCAAACAAGGCTAGCTCTTATTGACCTGAGTAGTTTCACTGACCTCAAAGCAGCCTCGATCCGAATGGAGCAATTGTTGAGGGACAGTCAATCTGAGTAGAGATTAGAAACTGTACAAAATAGGCCCAGTGAGTCTCAGGGTGGTTCTAATAGAAGGTTCAGTAAACGTTAAACCCGAACATTCAGGCCACCAAGTGGATCTAGATAGTCAGGATTCAAACAGAGGGGTGATTTTACTCAGATTGGGAATAATAGAGGTGCAATATCGGGTCAATTTCTAGCTCGTCAATATTGTAGGAATAAGCATAGTGGTGTATACTGGAGATTGACAGGAGCCTGCTTTCGATGTGGCTCATAAGATCATCAGATCAGAGATTGTACATTGATGTCTAGAGCACGGTTTGGTGGGAGTGGGAGTAGAGTAACAGCACCTACAATTCAGCAGAGTCAAGCCAGTAGGACTGGACAGAGAGGTCGTGGCAGAGGCCGGATGATGTCTAGAAGTATTAGCAATCAGCCTTAGTCTCAAGCCAGAGTTTACGCTATGACGAGACAAGAGGCTCAGGATTCTCCAGATGTCGTTGTAGGTGTGTTATCATTATTTACTTTTGAGGTTTATGCACTACTAGATCCTGGATCTACGCATTCATTTATCACACCACACATGGCATCTAGATTGCATTGTGATAGAGAATTCTTGAGATGTAGATTAGAGGTGAGTACACCAATTGGTAGTATTAGAGTGATTGGGGAGGTCTGTAAGAAGTGTCTGATTCGAATTGACCAGGCAGAGTTGGCAGCAGATTTGATTGTTTTACAGTTGAAGGAGATAGATGTTATCTTAGGCATAGATTGGCTCACTACTCATAGGGCCATCATGAACTGTTATACGAAGGAAGTGATTTTAGAGTCTCCTGATCAACTAAGAGCAGTATTTAGAGGCATTAACCAAGTTGTGCCAACCAAATTGATTTCATTTATTAGTGCTTTGAAGTTAATATATGGTGGATGTGAGGCCTATCTAGCACATGTGATTGATACTTCAGCTGAACAGAGTGTACAGGATATTCCCGTTGTTAAGTAATTCCTAGACGTGTTTCCCGCTAAATTACCTGGTTTACCTCCAGATTGAAAAACAGAGTTCACAATTGATGTAGTTCCATGTATTGCTCCTATATCCATTCCTCCATATAGGATGACACTTGTGGAACTAAAGGAGTTGAAAGTTTAGTTGCAGGAGTTGCTCGAGAAGGCATTCATTAGGCCCAGTGTTTCACCTTGGGGAGCTCATGTGTTGTTTGTGAAGAAGAAAGATGGTACTTTGAGGTTGTGCATTGATTACAGGCAACTTAACTAGGTTACAGTGAAGAATAAATACTTATTGCCTAGAATTGATGATTTATTTGATCAGTTGCAAGGAGCTAAAGTATTTACTAAGCTTGATTTGAGGTTTGGGAATTATCAGCTAAAGATAACAAAGGCTGATGTACCAAAAAGTGTTTTTAGATGTAGGTACAAACATTTTAAGTTCTTAGTTATGCCATTTGGGTTAACTAATGCCCCAGCTGCATTCATGGCATTGATGAATAAGGTATTTCAGCCCTACTTGGATCGGTTTGTAATTGTGTTCATTGATGATATTCTGGTATATTCTAGAAGCAATGAGGAATATGCTGAGCATTTGAGAATAATTTTGCAGACTATGAGAGAAAAACAATTGTATGCCAAATTCAGTAAATGTGAATTTTGGTTAAATCAAGTGGTATTTCTGGGCCACATAGTAACGGGGCATGGTATTCAGGTGGACCCAATAAAAATTGAAGCAATAATGAGACGGGAGGCACTGAAGAATGTATCAGAGATTCGGAGTTTTGTCGAGGGGTTTTCTTTAATCTCAGCCCCTCTGACTAAACTTCTGAGGAAGAATGTAGCATTTAGATAGAATGACGAGTGTCAGAGAAGTTTTGAAGAGTTGAAACACCAGTTGACCACATCACCGGTGTTGGCTACTCCATCAAGATCTGGTGGATATGTGGTATACAGTGATGCGTCGCATCAGGGACTGACATGTGTATTGATGCAACATAGCAAGGTGATAGCCTATGCATCGAAACAATTAAGGTCTCATAAGTTGAATTACCCGGTACATGATTTAGAACTTGCAGCAGTAGTTTTTGCTTTAAAGATTTGGAGACATTACTTATATGGCGAGGCATTTTAGATATACACTGATCATAAGAGTTTGAAGTATCTATTAAGCCAGAAAGAACTGAATATAAGACAGAGAAGATGGATAGAGTTATTGAAAGACTATGATTGCATAATTGAATATCATCCGGGGAAGGCTAACGTAGTGGCTGATGCTTTGAGCAGAAAGTCAAATACCAATATAGCTCAGATTCAATTATTGGGGTTACCAAGCCTGATTCAGTTGAGATCTTTGAATATAGAGTTGAATCTAGAACATAATGAAGCATTGACAACTAAATTGAAACTGAGGCTAATGTTACATGATCGGATCAGAAGAGTATAAAGTAAAGATCCTGAAATGGTGAAATTGATTGAGAAAGTTAAGAAGGATACAGATTCTGAGTTTGAATTTAAAGATGATACATTGTGGCTAAAGCAGAGACTATGTGTGCCTAATGTTGATGATCTGAGGAAGGAAATTGTAGAAGAAGCTCATATAGCCGCTTATGCTATGCATCCTGGTACTACCAAGATGTATAACACATTGAAACAACATTTCTGGTGGCCTGGAAAGAAAAACAAGTAACGGAGCTTGTTTCTAAATGTATAACATGCCAATAGGTTAAGGCTGAGCATCAGGCCCCAGTTGGAAATTTTCATTCATTACCTATTCCATAGTGGAAATGGGAACGAATTACTATGGATTTTATAATAGGATTTCCTAAGACTCTGAGACAGAATGATACAATATGGGTTATGGTGGACCGATTAACTAAGTATGCCCATTTTATACCAATACGGGAGAACAATACATTAGACCAGTTGGCTTGGAGATATGTAACTGAGATTGTTAGACTGCATGGAGTTCCAGTGTCTATTGTATCAGACAGGGATCCCAGATTTACTTCAAGATTCTAGAAGAGCTTACAGTTAGCTATAGTTACACAGTTGAATTTTAGTATAGCATTGCATCCTCAAACAGACAGACAGAGTGAGAGAACTATCAAGACTATTGAGGATATGCTCAAAGCATGTGTATTGGAGTTTCAGGGAGCTTAGGATCAGTGCATAGCATTGATTGAGTTTGTTTATAACAATCATTATCATAGCAGCATAGGGATGGCACCGTATGAGGCGTTGTATGGCAGAAAATGTCGATCACCTCTATATTGGGATGAGGAAGGTTTGAGAATGATTGAGGGTCCAGAACTGATACAGGATACTATAGAGAAGGTGAAATTGATCAGGAGTCGAATAAAAGCAGCTCAAGATAGACAGAAAAGCTATGTGGGTCAGAATAGA
>JAOSBN010085268.1:0-12250 GCA_027563595.1 Erythroxylum suave | reverse complement strand
TAGTGCACCTTTATCGTGGGATACGTGTCGGAGCGACCTGCGGGCGTCCCGATGTGTACCCTACGGTAAGGGGGTGCCACATATTATTTATATGTGAAATATTTGAAAATTATTGTTATTTTATATTAGTTGTGGTTATTATTTATTATTATGATTTTAGGAAACAGAGTTGACGTAAATTTATAAAGTATATAGTACGATTGTATGATATAACAATGGACTATTTTATAATTTCTAAAAACCTTCAGGGACTATTTTATAAATTTAAATGATTACCCAAAATGGTATTTGGTATTGATTGGTACCAATACAGTATAGTACCATACCAGAACTCAATCCGGTACTAAGTACGGTACGATATTCGCGATAATGGTCACTATTAATGGAGTTATCATTAATGCCATTTTTAATGACTAGTAACAAAGTAACTCTTGACTATGATAAGTCCTAAGTAATATCAAAATATAATAATCCATGCATGAGATACTTTGAAGATCTCAAATAAGATCATTATAATAAGTATTTATATCGACACATAAGTAGTTTTGAATATAAAATTTTCATATCAAGTCAGCATAACAAACTTCTTCTCTAATAAATATTTATGTGTTTGTTTAAATATCTTTATATTTTAGTTTATGATATCAATTTTTCATATAAAAGAAACAAAACGATTGTTTTTATTTCTATTGAATTAATACAGTCTTAAAATAGAGATGACTAAAAAATATTTAAGGATAACACATAAATGCAAAAAGAATCTCATAATCTATTATCCCAATGTAATTTTATTTATGAAGAATAATTATCATAGATTTTTCTTACGAATTGGTTAATTAAATAAACATATATAAGATAAAATAATGTATTTAATAAAATACATACATATAGTTATGTTTTTCTTTTCTATTATATATGTAAGATATATATAGACATATGGGCTAATTAGACCCCTGAGGTTTTGATGGATATGTTTCTGTTGTAAGAAATATGGTCTTATATTGTGACCCAGATTTTCTATAAACCCATATTAAACTTGGTTTAGGGGTTTTTTAGTTTAATAGTATATTAAATCTTAACAGTTAATTAGTACTTAATGGATGTACAAGATTTAACATCAATAAAGAAGTGTATATAAACTAGCCCTTGTTGAGATATAGAGCCTGATAATATATTTGGACTTTACACCAGGCCCACAAATCGCGGATAAATAAGTTATTAGAGGGTAGTCATGTCTTTTGTATTCTCTTTAGCATATAAATACGTTCTATTCTCCTAGTGTACCAACGTTGAAAAACAGTAAAATAAAACCCTAGCTGCCTATGGACGTAACCAAAGAGTGGTGAACCACGTAAATCTATGTGTGTCTGTTATTTTTGCACTTGTTCTTTGATTATTGTGATTGATAGTTCATAACAACTGGTATCAGAGCCAGGTTCGTATCACAACAATCTGAAAAGATGGAAAGTGCGAAGGTTCAAATTGAGAAATTTGATAGAACCGATTTTGGTTTCTGGAAGATGCAGATGGAAGGTTATCTGTATCAGAGAAACCTCCACGAACCCTTTTCTGGGGAGAAACCAAAAACCATGAAACAGGAGGTTTGGGATCTGAAAGATCGGCAGGTGCTAGGGTTGATTCATTTATCATTGGCTATAAATGATGTCTTAAACATCGTTATGGAGACAACGACTACAGGAGTACTGAAGGCTCTGGTAAACATGTATAAAGACTGTCGGCTTTAATTTGGAGATGACAGAAAGTGGATCTGTCATAAATCATATTAACAATTTTAATATGATTGTCAGTCAATTAAGCTCTATTGATATTAATTTTGATGATGAGATTAGAGCCCTAATTTGATGTCCTCACTACCCGAGTCGTGGGATACTATTGTTTCTACAATTAGTAGTTCACGTGGGTCTGAGAAGCTAAGGTTTGATGAAGTCTGAGATGTTTTGAGTGAGAGCATTCATAAAAGGGAAATCGAGGATTCGTCTGGTAATGCACTCAGTGTCGAGGGAAGGGGTAGTAGAAAGTCGAAAGGAGGCCATAGTAAACATGGTCGATCAAAATCAAAAGGGCGGGGAAAGTCTCAAGACAGAAACAAGGTCTCTTGTTGGAACTATAGTGAAAAAGGACATTTCAAGAAGGACTACCCTAAACCTAAGAAGAAGAAAGGCCAGAAAAACAATAAGTCCTATGAAGACGATGATTCTGTATGTTCTGCGGAAGACATTGATGATGACATAATTCTTAGTGTGGACAGTCCAGTTGACTCCTAGATACTTGACTCCGGTGCATCATTCCACTCTTCCCCTAGCAAAGAGTTATTCTATAATTTCAAGTCTAGAAATTTTGGGAAGGTGTATCTTACTGATAATAAGATTGCTAGAAAGGGGGATGTGTATATCCGGACCTTAGGTGAGAGTAAATGGAAGCTACAGGATGTCAGATATATTCTTGACTTGACGAAGAATATGATTTCTATTGGTCAGTTGAACAACACGGGTTACAGGGCAGTGTTCGAGGAGAGTTCCTGGAAAATTGTGAAGGGAGTTATGGGGATAACACAGGGCACAAAATCTGGAACTCTATACACTACTACAGGGTGTTTGAACCTAGTTTCTATAGTTGATAATATATTGAGCTCGAATCTGTGGCACAACAGACTAGGACACATGAGTCAGAAAGGGATGAAGATGCTAGCTTCAAAGGGGTATCTATATGGTTTGAAATCTGTTGATATGAGTTTTTGTGAGAGTTATGTTCTGGGAAAGTAGAAACGGGTTAGTTTCACAAAGACCAATAAAGAACCAAAGGCAAAATGGTTAGAACTAGTACATAAAGACGTGTGCAAGCCATCTCCAGTCTCCTCTCTTGGTGGTTTGGGATACTACGTTACCTTCATTGATGACTTCAGCAGGAACGTTTGGTTTTACTTTCTAAAATATAAGTCATATTTGTTTGTTACCTTCGAGAGGTGGAAGGTTGAAGTTGAAAATCAGACTAGTTTGAAGATCAAATGTCTAAGGTCTGATAACGATGGAGAATATGATTCTACAGAATTCAAGAAGTTCTATGTTGATGAAGGAATCCGGTGCACAGGACTATTCCTGATAAGGCAAGACAAAATGAGATTGTTGAAAGGATGAATAGAACATTGAATGAGCAAGCAAAAAGCATGAGACTACAAATTGGGCTGCCAAAAACGTTTTGGGAAGATGTAGTGAGCATAGCAACATACTTAATAAATAGAGGACCTTCAGTTCCTTTGGGTTTCAAGATGCCAGAAGAGGTTTGGTCAGGTAAGGAGATCAAGTTTACTCACCTGCGGACTTTTGGGTGTGTTTCCTATGTTCATGTTGATCTAGAGAACAGAGACAAGCTTGATGCAAAGGCTTTAAAGATCTTCCTATTCTTGTTATCCCAAAATCTATATTCAAACTGATCTGAACCATACCCAATTGATGAGATGTTGACATTTGATGAGAATATCCTATATAAGGACAAGTTTGGGGTGCAATTTGAAAATGCAGAAGAAGTGGGAGCTGAGGTTGAGTTGTAGGAAATTTCACATTGTGATATTGCAACAAGACCACAGGAAAATCTAGAAAATATTGTTGTAGAACCAAAATAGCAACTAGTCACACCCGAGCCAGTGTTGAGGAGATCTACCAAGATTAGCAGGTCACCAGAAAGGTATTCACCATCCTTGCATTATTTGTTTTTGATTGATGGAGGGGAACCAAAATCCTTTGATGAGGCTTTGCAGGTGAAGGATCCAATCAAATAGGAGCAAGTGATGGATGATGAGATATAGTCACTTGAGAAGAATGATACTTGGGAGTTAACTGAGTTGCCTGTAAGGAAGAAAGCTCTATTGAACAAGTGGGTCTATAGGATCAAGAATGAAACTAATGGCATAGTTAGGTTCAAGGCTCGATTGGTGGTTAAGGATATTCGCAAAGGAAAGGTATTGACTACATTGAAATATTCTCTCATGTTGTGAAGCTAACTACAATCATAATTATAATTTTGTTGAGTATTGTTACAATAGAGGACTTGCACCTTGAGCAGATGGATGTAAAAATAGCTTTTTTATATGGAGATTTGGAAGAAGAAATCTACATGCAACAACCTGAGGGATATGAAGTCCTTGGTAAGGAACACATGGTGTGTAAGCTCAAAAGGAGCTTATATGGATTAAAGTAGGCTTCAAGACAGTGGTACAAGAAGTTTGACTCTTTCATGTTCATAAACGGTTTTCATAGGAGTGAAAAGGATCAGTGTTGTTACATCAAGAAGTTTACTGACTCTTGTTATTTTACTCTTGTATGTGGATGATATGTTGATTGCAGGTTCAAGTATGGAGGAGATAAATAATCTTAAAGGGAGTTTGTCATCAGAGTTTGAGATGAAAAATTTGGGCGCAGCAAAACAGATTCTAGGGATGAGGATTTCCCGAGACCGGCCTACTGGAATTCTAAATCTATCCTAGTAGTAATACATTGAGAAGGTGTTGTCCAGGTTTAGAGTTGATGATGCTCAGCCCAGGAGCATGCCTTTGGCTAACCATCTCAAACTGTCAAAGGAGAAATCACCCAAGACAGCTGAGGAACGTAAACACATATATGCTTCTACAATTGGGAGTTTGACGTATGATATGATCTGTATTAGGCTCGATATAGCACATGTAGTGGGAGCTATAAGTAGATACATGTCAGATTTAAGGAAAGAGCATTGGGAAGCTGTGAAGTAGCTTCTGAGATACTTGAAAGGAATAGTTAGCACCTCACTTTGTTATGGGAATGGCAAGATAGTACTAGAGGGTTTTGTTGATACTAATCTTAGTGGAGATGTGGATTCAAGCAAGAGAACATCCGAGTATGTCTACACTATAGATGGGACAACAATGAGTTGGATGTCTAAACTTCAGAAGTATGTCTCTATGTCATCTATAGAGGCTAAATATATTGCAATAGTTAAAGCTGGTAAGGAGATGATACGGTTGACTGATTACTTGGAAGAGTTGGGCAAGAAGCAGCATGATAAGGTTCTCTTCACTGATAGTCAGAGTGCCATACAACTAATGAAGAACCCAGTGTATCACTTTAGAACTAAGCATATCCAACGCAAGTACCATTTCACTCGCAATCTGGTGGAAGAAGGTGAGATGTGTTTGAAGAAGATTGATGGTGCTAGGAATCCAGCAGAAATGTTGACTAAAGGTGTTGGTGCTGGGAAACTAGGGCTGTGCAAGGCCTCAGCTAGTCTTCTACATTAGCATGGGAGATGATGCAGTTGTTAGGCACATTGGCATAGAGAATGAAGATGGTTGGGTTGATTGGACTAGTCTCCAAGTAGGAGAATTGTTGAGATATAGAGCTTGATAATATATTTGAACTTTACACCAGGCCCACAATCGCAGATAAATACATTATTAGAGGGCAGTTACGTCTTTTGTATTCTCTTTGGCAGATAAATACGTTCTATTCTCCTAGTGTATCAACATTGAAAAACATTCACAGTGAAATAAAACCCTAGCTGCCCATGGACGTAGCCAAAGATTGGTGAACCACATAAATCTGTGTGTGTCTATTATTTCTGCGCTTATTCTTTGATTATTGTGATTGATCGTTCATAACAGTCCTCTCTCTACCCTAACTAAGTACGAATAGAAACAAATATAGAACGTAGATATTTGTGTATTGAGTTATCCAACAAGCTATCGTACAAAAAAAGGGTTAAGAGAGAGAAACAAGTTTGTGATTATTAAAACAAGAATCCATTAGAAATTAAAGCAAGAAGATACCGTTAGGCGAGAGAGAGCGCAAAGTGACAATGCTTTAACAATTACATCAAGATTAGGGTTTTAATATCTTAGGGTCCCACATGAATAATATTTAGTGATTGAAAAATGGAGAGGTGGTTTGGCACATTTAATAGCCACGAATCTAACATGATCTTCATCTTTATCCATTAATTGTTAAGCGTTTAATGTGAAACCAATGTTCTGTTCTAGGAGATGCTCCATACGTAGGTATCTCTCATACTATCTCCATTTTCTAAAAGAGTGTCGATGTTGTCTTTCATTAAATGGGCCCAAAACCCACGATTCCTATGATCACTGGTGTTTTCTGAATCTCCAATAGTGTTAAAAAATTTTACGTGTGTCATTGGTATCCATAAAGAAAACCATATATGAAACATGAGAGAATGTTGTAGGGCGTCTTTCAATTCTTATGAAAATTTAACCATAGAATGAATTTTTTTAATTTTGATTTCTTATGTTTCAGTCATATTAATGACATTTTGACTTATAATCAAAAATATTAATTTTAATTTCATCTTATAGATGTATTGTTATATTATTTTATATATATGATAATACGATTAAAATTAATTTGCCAAAGTCCAAATTAGTTTTGAATGTGTGGTTATATAATTTATGTATTTTTATGAAATGCTATTATGAAAAAATTATTAGTTGATAAAAAATTAAGGAATTTACCCAAACGTAAATCAATGTTCTATAACTAACAAATATAAAGGAGAAAATTGATATACTCTTGTCATATATGTATAGTTATCCAAAGATATTAGATGTATTTGACAATGTTTATTTAATTTTTTTATAAATTTTAAATAACATTCTAATGATGGTGATAATATGTATTGTTGTGTTTACCCAAAGGAAACCTGCAATATATTTATGTATGTGCTTCCTACCTGAATTTGTTACTTAGTAAGCATTTGTATGTTTGCAGTTATTAGCCTTCACTCTCAAGCTTCTTATGTTACTTTGTGCATTGGTGTAAATTTCTTTAAATGGAGTAAACAAGTCACTTTCCATTTAGGTGCTTTGGATCTTAACTTGGCGTTATTAGAGGATAAGCCTTCTAACCTTAATGATACTAGTATAGAGGCTGAAAAGGTACATTATAAGGCCTGGACAAGGTCTAACAAACTATGTACAATTGCCAACAACATTAACTTCACTCTTCTTAGCTCTGAAAATCATAATGCTTAAGATTTTCTCAAGCTTGTGGAAGATAAGTTCTGTTCTGCCGATAAGGCACTTGCAAGAACACTTATGGCTGAGCTCACGATCATGAAGTTTGATGGTTTAAAGAGTATGCAGCAGCATATCCTTGATATGACTAATATCGCAGCAAGACTTAAGACACTTGTATGGTTGTAAAAGACTCCTTCTTAGTTCATTTTATCATGAACTCCCAACCTATTGAATATGGACCATTCCACCTCAATTATAACACATTAAATGATAAGTGGAATATTGATCAATTGTCCAATAAGGATATTCAGAAGGAAACCAGATTAAAGAAAAAAGGAGTTCATTATATTAACCTAGTAGGCCAAGGAGCTAGAGAGAAACGAAAACCAAAGACCATGGATGTTAAAAAGAAAGGACCTGCTAAAGTTCCACAGGTTGCTGATTGTGAAAGGAAGGGACCAAAGTTAGATAAATGTCACTTCTACAAGAAAGAAGGACATTATCTGAAAGACTGCCTAAAACGTAAGGCTTGTTTCAAAAAGAAAGGTATACATTATGTTTCTGCATGCTTTAAATCAAACTTATATAAAGTTCCTTCTAATACTTGGTGATTTGATTCTGGTGCCACTACTCATATTTCTAATATTATGCAACGATTCCTTACAATCAAAACCATAAGCTCGTCTAGCAACTTTCTATTTATAAGGAACTGAATGAAGGCCCCAATTGAAGGTGTAGGGACTTACAAGCTAACATTAGATACTAGACATCACTTAGATCTAATGAACACTCTCTATATACCTTTAATTTCTAGAAATTAATTTTTGTTTGTAAACTTGATGCTAGTGGATATACCTTTAAGGGTGGAAATGGTTGTTTCAATTTGTATAAGAATAATTCCTTTATTGGTTATGGAATGCTTATGGATGGTTTATGTAAATTGTAACTTGATGATATTTTTTTGAATCCCTATTTATTGTTAATCATAATGTTAAAATAAAACTTAGTTTGGTGAATGAACATTCTGCTTATTTGTGGCATAAACGGTTGGGTCATATATCCAAAGAAAGGTTAGAAAGTTTAGTAAAGAATGAGATTCTACCGAATCTAGATTTTATTGATCTTGACTTATGTGTGGAATGCATTAAGGCCACGCGAACCAAACATAGCAAGAAAGGATCCATGAGAAGTAGATAGCTTCTTGAAATAATACACACTGACTTTTACAGACCTTTTGACACTCCATCATTTAATGGAGAAAAAAATACTTCATCACCTTTATAGATGATTTTTCATGGTATGGATATATCTATTTGCTACACGAAAATCTCAAGCTGTAAATACTCTTGAGGTGTTTGTAAAGGATGTTGAGAGTCAATTAGATAGAAAAGTGAAAATTATAAGATCTAATAGAGGTGGTGGGCATTATGGAAAGTATGATGAATCTGGACAGCCTCCTAGTCTGTTTGCTAAGTTCCTCGAAAGTCATGGCATATGTGCACAGTACATTATACCAAGCACACCACAACAAAACAATGTGGTAGAAAGGTGAAATAGAATATTAATGGATATGGTTAGGAGTATGAAGAGTAATTTTGAATTACCCAAAATTTTGTGCATGTATGCACTTAAAACTACTATGTATTTTCCAAACAGGGTTCCTAGTAAGGCAATTCTTAAAACTCATTTCGAGTTATGGATCCAAAGGAAACCTAGTTTTAAGACACCTGCATATTTGGGGTCGTCCATTAGAAGCACGTATCCATAATCCGCATGAAAGAAAATTGGATTCTCGAACAATTAGTGGTAACTTTATTAGTTACCCTAAGAAATCTAAAGGTACAAGTTTCACTGTTCAAACCATAGTTCTAGAATTGTTGAAATAGTCAACGCCAAATTTTTAGAGAACGGTAAGGTTAGTGGGAGTGCTGAAAATCAAGTTATGGATATTAATGAAATAAGGGTTGATGTTCTGTTATCTATAAATGTTCTTAAACCCACAACTACAACAAATATTGTCCCTGCTTTGGAAGATCAAAATAATCAAGAACAATATTTAAATAATGAAGAAGCACCCTATGAAGAACCTAATTTACCACCAGCTCATGCAAATTAACTAGTTGGTATAGCTTTAAATAAACCTGTAAAGGTTAGAAGGTTGGCTATTTATGATGATTGTATGATTTGCTTGTAAGAGTCAGATTATGATTGTAATATTGATAATGATACTGTTTCATTTTCACAAGCCATAAGTAGTGATAAGTTTGAAAGATGGATTAATGTTATGAAAGAAGAGTTGAAATCAGTGGCTCAAAACAATGTCTAGGATCTTGTAGACTTGCCGGAAGGTTCTAAGCAAGTTGGCTATAAATGGGTCTTTAAGACCAAACGCAACCCGAATGGCAATGTTGAAAGACAAAAAGTTAGACTTGTTACGAAAGGTTACACTCAAAAAGATGACATTGATTATAAGGAGACTTTTTCACCTATCTCAAAAAAAAGATTATTGAGATTAATTTTAGCATTAGTGGCTCAACTTGATTTAGAGCTACATTAGATAGATGTGAAAACAACCTTTTTTAATGGAGATCTTGAAGAGAAAATTTAAATAGATCAACTTGAAGATTTTTCCATTGAAGGTAAAGAAAGTATGGTGTGTAAATTGAAGAAGTCAACATATGGAATTAAATAAACTTCCAAGCAATGGTATATTAAGTTCAATAATACCATTACTTCTTTCAGTTTTGAGGAAATCACTATTGATTGGTGTATTTACTAGAAGATTTGTGAGAGTAAGTTTATATTTCTAATTCTGTATATTGATGACATTTTGCTTGCTACTAATGACTTGGGTTTGTTGTATAAAACTAAAGAATTTCTTTCTAAGAATTTTAAAATGACAAATATGGGAGAAGCATCCTATGTGATTGGAATTTCAATATTCTATAAGAGATCGGAAGGTTTATGAGGATTGTCTTAGAAAGACTTTATTGAGAAAATTCTTGAGAAATTTAACATGAGCAAATGCTCAGCAGGTATAGTCCCTATTCCACTACAACAAAATAATCAGATTTTAGACACTTATGTCTAGACGCATCTACTAACTGTCTTAAATAATCTAAAAAATGGTAAAATTTTTAGACATTTATTTAAGACGGTAAAATTTGTCTAAAAATTATACTAAAAAGTGTCTAAAACTTAGATTTAATTATCTGCGAAATAGAATAAGATAAAACTTAAGCAATAAAATTTTTTGTAATATTATGTAAATATTACAAATAAAATTAGTAGTTATTTGTATCATGGACTAGCTTGGTTATGTAAACGTATAATTATTGGCAGAATGTATCAAAGAAATGAAGGTTGCATGCGAATGGAAGTAAAAGTAAAGAAAGAGTATTTCGTTATTTATTCGATCAAAACACTTTGAGCTACCAGACTAATTGTACTGGCAAAGGTTAAATTGTCTGAGTTCGATTGGATTATGACATTAGATAAAAGACTTGTTAAGAAATTTTGATCCTGACAGAATTTTGAGATGTGTTCATTTTTATTGTAGACTTAACAAGAGTTTGGTCTTTCTATTTATAAACTTAATGAACATTTGACTCATTATGATGTAGAAACGTTGCATTTTCAATTCGGCAAAAGAAGAAAAACACTTGCAATTTCTTCGAAAATCCCACTCCCATATACTAATCCTCTCGTGTTGCATTGTTTTGGAAATTGTATTTATTTGGAAACCGGCAGGAGGCAGATTGCCGTTAATTTGCAATAACGGTATGGAGTTTTCCGTCAATTTGTGCTTTCCAAATAAAGTTAACATCACCAACCCAGCCGGCAGCTCCTATCGTCACGCCAGTGACGAAATTCTCCTTCACCCACCCAATCACATCCTGCCACCTCACCCCTATCCTCTCCACGTGTCCTTTTCGTTCCCTCACCGACGTCGTCAGTATATCTTTACCAAACAACCCCTCTCTGTTCACTCTCTTCTCTCTCTACGAAGTACCAACTCCAAGCCCTAATCAGATCTGTGAGACTCTCTCATGGACTACGACGACGACATCAACTCCGCTGCCTCCGGCTCCCCTCCGCCCTCTCATAACGGCCGGATCACCGTCACTCTTGCCTCTGCTCCTCCTCAGCCGCAGCCAACGCCGTTAGCGGTCGCCTTTCCGATCCAGAAGGCCAATGGAGGCGGACGAGAAGACTGTTGGAGCGAGGGCGCTACAGGGGTGCTCATCGAAGCATGGGGAGAGAGGTACTTAGAGCTGAGCAGAGGAAATCTGAAGCAGAAGCACTGGAAAGAAGTTGCGGATATCGTGAGCAGTAGAGAGGACTACATGAAGACGCCGAAGACTGACATTCTTGGATGGTAACTGTGATATTTTATGTTAATAGGCCCATTTCTTGGATAGAGAGTATGTGTTGGGACTCCAGATTTCGGTTCCAACACTAACAATATCGTTCAAGTCTTTTTCTTAGGTGCAAATTATGACTTCTCAATGCTGATTTCATAATGCAAATTATGACTTCTCAATGCTGATTTAGGCACAACAGACAAGTATGCCAGTATCAGCTGCAACACAAACTGCTGCAGCTGTGCCAGCACCGTGAGTGAATAACTTCTATCTTATTACTTTTCTGCTAACTAATTAAATATATGGTTGATGTCTTTTGTCTCTGTGTGTGTTGTTTTATAGGCCTGCTTCCGCACCTGCTATTGCTCCCACTGCTACTTCTGCACCTGCACCTATGCTCTGTGCTCTTCGGGTTGCTTACAACAATCCAGAGAAAGCTGTTGAATATTTATACTCAGTAAGTAGTAGTCTGGTCATAAGCCTTTGGGTTTATTGCTGGAGAATGATGGTTAGAAGTTTAACTTAAGCTGACATATGAATAAAAGATGGTAGTAAGTGCTGATGTTGTGAAGTGACTTAACAGTTCCCATGGCATACCCACTATATATTTACATTCAACTTTGCACTATTGACAATCTTCAAAAGCTAGTTATATTGAAAAACCTTTTCAATATATACCCTTTTAGCTGTTCATGGTAAATTTATACCCTTTTAGCTGTTCATTCATTGTATTCATTTCCTTGCAAAATTTAGAAATTTCTTCAGTTCTTTGGTTTATGATCCGTGTTTGTTTTTTTTTAATTTTGTGGGCCTCTTACTCGATTTGTTCGGCATTGATGCTAGATTATTTTCATCGATTTGATTCTTC
>JAOSBN010085257.1:0-12252 GCA_027563595.1 Erythroxylum suave | reverse complement strand
CTGTTAAGGAAATGATAAACTTGACCTTGAACACGAAATGTGTAAACGCCTTGCTTATTTTTTGTTAGTTCTCGATCGTATCTTGCTCCATATGAAGTAAAAGCCACATTATTGTTGTATGTACAAACATTCTTCCTGAAATGTTCAGATTCCTCATCATCACTAATAAATAATCTCTTTAGAGAATACAACATTTGAGGAGTAACAATGGAAATCTCTCTTGATGAGTAGCAAAATGACAGAGGCTCTAGGTAAAATCTTTTAGCATCACAATGTTCACAGTTTGGAACAACACGAAATTGTAAGGTCTCAATAGCTAAATTCTGTAACGACGTTAACTTTGACGAAGATTGATGAGAATTTATCCCTTCAAAAATTCAGAGAAAGGTTGATGATTTTGTGAACTGATAATACAAAATGAAAATAACATAGGTCAAAATATTTATACCTTGATTTACAACAGCTATCATTGTGGGAGGTTGGATGGAAGAGGAAGATATAGCTGGCCAATCGAAATTATGACAAGTGATATTAGATATTTGAACTATCGGGCTTGTATGACGAGTTTCTTTGAGTTAAAGAAAGGAATGAGTTGAATCAACATCATGAACATCAAAATTGGTTGATTTATTTTTGCTAGTTCATCAGTTGATAGATGAAAAGATTACCGTTCGAAGGTACGTTATCAATGGTAGCAAAGAAAGGTTGATGGCAAACTGTTTGAAAACAAGAATCCAAAGAAGTGTTTCTTTTTTTTGCAGCGAGAGCTTCTCTAAGTCGACGTAGCAGTTCTTTTTTCTCATTTTCTAGCATTTCAGCATACTTTTTACATCTTTTCGCATTTCTATCCATTTCTGAATGCAAAAGAGAGATGAACGAAGATAAAGACGATTAATAATAATTAGTAAAAATTTTATTAATTATTTTTTGGACAATGTTAACGTTCCGTATATATATATTAATAAGAATTTTTTATATGTTAAAATCTGCATACGAATAACATAAGCGCTAATATGTTGCATTTAAGAAAGTATATCTATCTATCTATCTATCTATCTATCTATCTATCTATCTATCTATCTATATATATATTATTAGTATATCATATAGATATTTAAATATCCCTATTAATAATATTAATGCTACTATTGAACATTTAACAAACAATAGAAGTAAAATATTTAAAGAGTTCATTATAATAATATCATTTGAATAAAGTGTCATGTACTGCTGTTATGTTTATTTAAGGTGAATCGTAAATAGGATAATTAAGTAAAGTAAAAATGATAAATATCTTATGCGAAGTCGAATTTTTCTTTCACAAGAAAAAAAAACTATTTTATTATTTCAAACAAGAAATCATACAAGAGAGAGTACTAATGTTGGGTTATCATAAGATCTAATCTATAAGACGTTTTATCAACTTTTGATAATATTTTCTTATTTTGATAACTATGTCTTTTAGTTCATTAGTGAGTACAATAGCTCGACTGGTTTCATATATCTACACATAGCGACGTGCATTTACACTTTTATGTGAATGTTTTTTTTGTGCATGATATCTTGCTAGTATATTATCTAGCTCTTGTTCATGCTCATATGTCTCTTTGATTGATTGTTTCAAATATCTTTTTCTTTCAAAATATCCTGAATTCATCTGTAAAAAGAAAAGTTATAAATGTTTGTTATCAACATAAATGCTTTCAATGATCTAGATGGTAGAATTTTATTTAAGTGATAATTAAAAATTAAACAATAAATAGATATATAAACACTGAAGCTAAAATTTTTATTGCATCTAAACAATCATTAATTAGTTGGCAAAAGCTTTACAAATCATGAGAAATACGTTTAACATATCGTCGTTTTCAATTAATCTGGTATGTCAGTTATTATATTAATCTTACGATAGAAAAATTAACATTTTAACTACCTTAAATTTATCAACAAGAATAAGGTTTAGCATTAATTTTAAGAAATAATTTGTGTAGAAGAGTTTATAATATCACAACAGAGTTGATGTAAAAAAAAGAGATTGTTATTGTATCGAACTAACATAATAATAATGATTAAAGTGAGAAATTAGCAGGATATCATGTTAAACATTTAATTTTTCTCTAAATTTACTTCTATTGTGATCTATATTTAGAAGCTCATGTTAGTAAAGGTTAATTTAGATAAGAAACAGTTGTATTATATATTTTCTGAAAAACAATTTTATAAAGAAAATTAAGAATTTATAGGTGATCAATAAACAAAAGCCAACTCTTGTTCACTAAGATGAACATGTGATAAGTTTAATCTAGGCTAGGAAAAACATTGCTTACGTTAAAATGCAATAGGTTTATTTTTTAAAAAAAGTCCTAAATAATGATTTCAAGGACAGATGATGGAAAAGATTCAAATAGTTCTATTGTATATTTTCGACAATATGTTATATGTTAAAACTTAACGTAAATAATTGTCAACATTATGGTTGGAAAATTTATTATCTATTTAAAAGTTAACGGCAGTAATTGTTGGTATGATATGTTAAGTCATATCAATGAGAGAACATTGTAGATTTGCACAAATGGATGAATTTTTTTTGTAAGTCTATTAAGTGACTATTAATGAAAAAACAAAAGATGTATGCGTCAAATTTAAGCAAAAAGATTTATGATGATAAATTGCGAAGGGCAAAAAATGTTGCCCATGACAAATTGTTACATATGTCATTTACGGTTTTAACTCAGTTAAAATGTCGCAAGTTATTATTTCGTGCATGACATGGTGAAGAACATAAAATAGGTCTATTATATGATCAGTTAATGGAAGTCAAGCGTTCAATATCACGTATATCATGTGTTAAGTTAAACCGTTGACATAACTTTAAAAATAAATGAATAACTAACATAATATGAGTCATGCAATTTTTTTTAAAAATTTTATTCAGTGCATATAATTAATAGATCAAAAACGTTAACTAAACTATAAAGACATCTGATAATAGTGACTGAGAACTTACAATGGTTGATAAACAAAGTAGAGCTCTTGTTTACTAAAATAAAGAAGAAGGGAGTGCAACGCACTGAGAAGGAAACTAAAAAAAGAAAAAATACAGAGTTAATACTATATTTGTTGGAATATAAATAGAAGAAAGAACTTGTTTTTGGTAAATACTAATGCTAGCTATGAAAGGTTGATGTTTGGCACAAAGATTGGTGAAAATGCAGCTCGCCTACCTCTTTTTTATCGTTTAAGACAATAGCCAGTGTGTGAAGCATTAGGAAAGATAGTGGTGGTAACCCTTTTAATAAAGCTAACAATTCAGATATGACAGTGCAATTTCTTTTTGGATATGGTTTGTTGACAGATGGTGATCGGTTAGTTGGCTTTTTGAACTTGGCTCACAACATGTTATGTAAACTATATGTCAATTGCCCAAGCGTAAAATAATACAGATTAATGAATGCTAGAGTTACTTTTAATCTTTCCAAGAAAAATGCATATCACTGTTTAGATTATCTTTCTCGTTCTAATGGACAGTATAGGGGAACGGGATCTGTGCTTCTAACTCCTATTGAGCTGGGACAAAGTTCAAAAAGTCAATGTTTACTCTATATAATGGGTGGAAACGTGTCATCTTTGCAATAGGTATGGTTTGATGTTTTTGGGACAATTTAAGCGTTGCACTCTGCGGCATCTTTTATAAAGTTTATGGAAGGGGTTGGGTTTCAATCGTTAACATATCTCTGTGATAGCTTTTGTTTGTCGTTCTAATGGGAACAAAATCTACCCATCCAACTCCTTTTCAGCTACGACAAAGTTGGAAAATGCGATGGTTTTTCTATATATGTGGACAAGTTGTTCTAATGCACGGTATAGCGGAAGAGAATCTATCATTTCAACCCCTATTCAGCCGAGACAAATTTGGAAAGGGCGTTGTTAACTCTATATAATACGCCCAAATGTCTCATGTTTGGAATAGGCTTGGTTTTATGTTTTTGGCACATTTGAAGCTGTGTACTTTATGACATCCTTGATAAAGTTTGTGGAAGGGGCCTGGGTTTGAACGGCTATCTCGTTAATTTTGGTGGTCATAATGTGTGTTTGGTAGTAAAGTGAATGCTTTTTATGGATTCAAAATTAAGGCCAGCTATAAAGTCTATATGTAGGCATAAAGAGAACTGGGAAGTAGAAATTCATGTCAGCTATTAAGTTTATATGTAGGCATAAAGAGGACGTGGACTAATTTGAGGAAGCAAAGACAAAGTGGGTCAATCGTTTGATGAGTGTACAAATTGTTGGTAAAGAAGATAATGCTTTTAATTAGAACGAAGACATCTGACTGTTAAAAAAATTCTATTTTAATATTTAAGAGTGACTTAATTTAATGTGAAATTTGATTTTTTTTAATTTCTGTATGGAATTAAAATTTGTTGTTGTCGTAATATTTTATTTTTTTACTGTTGTTAGTAAAAAAATTTGTTCTTAGTGTTACTGGCAAATTTATTTAGGCGTTATTACTTTAGATTTTCGTTGGCAATTGTAATTAGAACTCTATAACTATACTAAAGCAAATAGTCTTAAATAATTAAAAGAGTCGAATGCATTGTTTTGTCTTAACGTGTTTGAAAAGTTTTCATATACTTGACAATAATTGTACAAAAGTAAGTAGTCAAAAATAATTAAAACAATCCAAGACATTGTTTTGTCTTCACGTATTTGAAAAGTTTCCGTATAGTTTCTAACTTTATGTCACAAATGAGATAAAAAGTAGACTACTAAAATGAAACTAGACTATTAGAGTATCAAAAGATCCAATTTTGAGTTTTTTTAATAGAATTAGGGCAACATAGTTGAAGTGGTTTGATTATGATGCGTATAAATATTATAGAAGCAATATAAATATTTGTCTTATTGTCAAATTGTTGTTAGAGAATCGACTGTAAGTGATAAATCAATATATTGATTCAATTTTAGTTAATTAGTAAATTGGAAAGTTAATTGATCCAACAATTAAGACTTGTTGATTTTATTAAAGCTTTCCGTGTTATTTGATTATTAGTAATTATACTTAATGATTTTCATTAGAATCGTTATAGGAGAACACCATAAAAATAAAAACATCATGTAATAAAAGGGAATCTTCCGGTTTTGTTTTTGTGGAAGGGGCCTGGGTTTCAATGGCTATGAATGACATTCATCTTCCTGCTAATAATTTCTGTGTGGCACTAAAGTGTTTATTTTTTTTTATCTACTACAAATTAATGTAAGCTATAAAGTCTATATGTAGGCATAAAGAAAACTTAGAAGTAGAAATCAATGTCAGCTATAAAGTCTATATGTAGGCATAAAGAAGAGTTGGCATGATTTGGAGAAGTAAATACAAAGTGCCCCTACTGTAGTTTAGATTGTCGTTGTCAATTGTAATTAGAGTTCTCTAATTGTATAAAAGCAAATAGTGTTAAATAATTAAAAGACTCCAAGACATTGCTCTGTTTTAACGTCTTTAAAAAGTTCCAATATACTTATTAATAATTGTATAAAAGCAAACTACGTAGTTTAAATGGTTTGATTATGATGCGTTTAAATACTATAGAAGCAATATTAATATTTGTCTTATTATGAAATTATTCTTAGGTAATGGACTAAAAGTGATAAATCAATATAATATCGCACGATCACATGGGCTTGTAGGATGGAACAAGGTCAATTGAAGGCTAAATCATATTTGAGACTATCTTTGTGTGTAAAAGAAGGTTTCATGGAGCTAACGCATACTAATAGGAGTGGGAAAAAAAGATTATTGAAAAGAGGACTACATATGCTACATATATTAAAGCTTATACTGTGGAATGGCCTGACCAATGTTAAGATAATAGTTCATGAAAGTGGTTTGTAAGTCATTACTGTGACGGTGATTACTATATGGGTTATGTCTCTGGTTATCGTCTTATCTTGGTATAAAACATGTTATGTTTGCAACAGGCTTCATTTTATGTTTTTGGGAGAATTGAAGCTGTCTATTTTACGGCATCTTTGATATCTGAAGATCATAGTTCATGAAATTGGTTTGGAAGTAATCACTGTGACGATTATTACTACATGCGTAATGTGTGTCCTTACTGTCTGATGTTGGCATAAAATGTGTCATCTTTGCAATAGGCATCGTTTTATGTTTTTGGGACAATTGACGCTCTATAGTTTACGACATCCTTGATAAAGTTTGTGGAAGGGCTGTGTTTCAATCGCTAATTCGTTAATGTTGCTGGTAATAATACGTGTGTGATAGTAAAGTGATTGGGTTTTCAAAGGTCAAATAATACTTGCCAGAGTTACGTTTAATCTTTCCAAGAAAAACGCATACTGCTGTCTTACATAATCTTTATCATTTTGATACACAGTGGTGACGAGATCTGTCTTTCCAACTCCTATTGAGATGCGACAAAGTTAACAAGGTCGATGGTTACTCTATATAATGCGTGGAAACGTGTCATGTTTGTAATAGGTTTTGTTTGATGTTTTTGGGACAATTGAAGCTCTCTACTTTACGCCATCTTTTATAAAGTTTGTGGAAGGAGGTGGGTTAAAATCGTTATCTCGTTCATGTTGTGTGTGTTTGATAGCAAAGTTATTGGTTTTTCATGGAGTACAAATTAATGCCAGCCATAAAGTCTATATGTAAGCATAAAGAGAACTTAAAAGTAGAAATTAACGTCACCTATAAAGTCTATAAACATTATAGTGTGGAGTGGTTGTCGTCAAAAACTGTAACTAGACTATGGCATTTTTATAGTATCATAACAAGTAGGATGGAAAACAGTAATAGAAGACAAGTGGGGCTGCTTTAGTGTATGTATGACTTTTGTGTTTTTTAGGACAGGATTGGGAGTGATAGCTTGGATTGTTATGACTATATGTGCAATGTGATTGGTTACTGTCTCATGTTGGCATAAAATGTATCATGTTTGCAATAGGCTTCGTGTTATTTTTTGGCACGATTGAAGATGTGTACTTTAGTCCGTCATGGATAAAGTTTGTGGAAGAGGCCTAGGTTTGAATCGCAATGGCGTTAATCTTATTGCTCATAATGTCTCTGAGGCAGTGAAGTGATTCTTTTTTCATCCACTGCAAATTAATGTCATCTAAAAAGTCTATATGTAGGTATAAAGAGGACTTGGAAGTAGCAATCAATGTAAGCTATAAAGTCTATATGTAGGCATAAAGAAGACTTGGAATAATTAGGGAAAGCAAATTCAAAGTGACCCAACCGTACTTTAGATTCTTTGTTCATTAGTGCTGTAGAATTGTACAAAAGCAAATAGTTTATAATAATTTAAAAATTCAAATACATTGCTTTGTCGTAACATCTTTCAAAAGTTTCAATATACGTTTTAATAATTGTACAAAAGCAAATAGTCTAAAATAATTTAAACAATTTAGCGCATTGTTTTGTCTTCATGTCTTTGAAAAGGTTAAGTATACTTTTCAACTTTTTGTCATAAATGAGAATGAAACGAGACTACTAGAGTTAAATTACAATACTAGAGTATAAGAAGGTCCACATTTGAGTTTTATTTTTGCCTGAATTTGGACTATATGGTTAAAGTGGTTTGATTATAATGCGCTTAAATACTATGAAGCAATATAAATATTTGTCTTATTATCAAATTATTGTAAGGTAATTGTATTAAAGTGATAAATCAATATACTTAGTCAATTTCAATTAATAGTTAATTGGAAAGTTAATTGATTAAACAATAATTAATATTTTGATAATAAGACAATTCATTCTCACAATCCTTTTGAGTCTTAATATCGCAGGATCACATTGGCTTCCAAAATGGAGCTACCGCAATTAAAGGCTAAACTAAATTTAAAACTATCTTTGTCTCTAAAAGAAGGGTTTTTTTTTTTGTCTAGTTTTGGTTTTGTGCTGTTTTGACGCCTTCCACAAGATTCCATATACTTTTAAATAATTGTACAAGACCAAATAGTCTCAAATAATTAAAACAATTGAATTCATTGTTCTGTTTTAACGTCTTTGAAAAACTTACGTATACTTTTTAACTTTATGTCATAAATGAGACAGAATCTAGACTGATAGAGTGAAACTAGACTATTAGAGTGTAAAAAGATTCAAAATTGAGTTTTTTTAAAGCTAGAATTATGACAACATAGTTTAAGTTGTTTGATTATGATGTGTTTAAATACTATAGAAGCAATATAAATATTTATCTTATTGTGAAAACATAGTTTAAGTAGTCTAATTATAATGCGTTTAAATAGTATAGACGCAATATAAATATTTGTCTTATTATCAAAAGCTTATTGAAAATAGTACTCCATATGCTAAATAAGTTAAAAAATATACTCTCAAATGGTCATTGTCAAAAAAACTAACAAGACAATGGCCTTTTTATAGTATCATAAGAAGTAGGATGAAAAAACGTAACAGAAGACAAGTGGGCCTACTTCAGTGTATGTATGACTTTTGCATTTTTTTCAGATAGGTTTGGCAGTGATAGCTTGGATGCTTATTACTATATGTGTAATGTCTTTGGTTACCATATCATGTTGGCATAAAACGTATCATGTTTGCAATAGGTTCATGTTATATTTTGGAACAATTGAAACTGTGTACTTTAGTGCATCGTTGATAAAGTTTCTATAAGGGGCCTAGGTTGCAATCTCTATGGCGTTTATCTTCCTGCTCATACTGTCTGTGTGGCAGTGAAATGATTCTTTTTTCGTCGACTACAAATTAATGTAAGCTAACAACTCTATATGTAGGCATAAAGAGGACTTGGAAGTAGCAATTGATGTCAGCTATAAAGTCTATATGTAGGCATAAAGAAGACTTTGAATAATTTGGGGAAGCAAATACAAAGTGCCCAAACCATACTTTAGATTCTCGTTCATCAGAGTTCTAAAATTGTACTAAAGCAAATAGTGATTAATAATTAAAAAATTCGAGCACATTGCTTTGTCGTAACGTCTTTAAAAAGTTTCAATATACATTTTAATAATTGTACAAAAGCAAATAGTCTAAAATAATTTAAACAATCCAGGGCATTGTTTTGTCTTCACGTCTTTGGAAATCTTAAGTATACTGTTGAACTTATATCATAAATGATAATGAAACGAGACTACTAGAGTGAAACTACAATTGATGCTCAAAAGTCTTTTACATCTTAACATCACAGGATCACATGAGCTTCAAAGATGGAGCTACCACAATTCAAGGCCAAACCAAATTTCAATCTATCTTTTATCTCTACAAGAATGGTTTTTTGTGTCTAGTGTACGTTTGATGGTTTTTTCTTTCAAATATGCTTGCTGCAGAAATTTGAATGATAAACAAAGATCATATTAAGTATGAAAGATCATTAGAAAAAAAGTCAAGAGGTACTATGTTTCGGCAAACTGTAGGCTTTTCTTGTACAAATTTAGATATTGTGTACTTCAGTTAAGGTTATCAAAGGAAAACAAAAAGAAAAAAAAGGGCTACAAAATAATTAAGAAAGTACATGAAATGTTATAAAAGGATTCAAGATTGTAAAAACACATAAAATAACATAAAAAAAACTAAATGACAAGTTTTACTTGATTAAAAAGTAATAAAAAATTATAGACTGGAAAATAGATAAATTTCTTCAATATGATTGTGTTTGTCACGTGAATTCTCAATCGTCAAAGAGTAAAATTGAAGAAGATATAATATAAACATCGAATTCTTCAATGATATATTTTTTTGATTGTATTTTTTAAAATTTTTAACATTTTGTAATTTTTAGTTGCTGTTAAATTTTGATTAAAAAAAGTAATATAACATGAGAAACAATAAAATACAGCCTTGCTAGTTTCGGTACAAGCTAGTTAAGTTATTGTTACTTTTGTGTAATTTGATATCTTTTTCTGTGTTGAAATTTTTAACAATCTAAATGATATAATGTTATGGAAAAGGGATGAAGGGTTATTAATCTTAATTAATTCATCACGCTTGGAGAACAATTAAGATGCAAAAAACTGGAAGAAGGGAAGAAAATCAGAGATAGTTAAAGAACAAAAATTATGGATAATTAAAACATACATTATTTTAATGTATATAACCATTACAAAACCAAATAAGAGTCTCCGATATTTCATCTATTATTTTGTGCCATTCATTTATGAGACAACAGTAAACTCAACTTTTTTGATTTGGTATTATACTTGCAGCATATAAAATAACGTCTGTCTGCCAACTTTAAACTTCCTAGCATGACAAGACAAAAACATAAGTCATCATTCATAGAGAAATTAAAAAAACCCCACTATATTAGGAAAGCTTAATGATTAGAATGCACAAGAAGAATTAGCATATTTAACAAATGAACCAACTTATAAACTAAAGTAACATCCCGTTACCTATGTTAGGGTTATAATTGTAAATTATGGAAAATTATGAGAAATCAGGAAAATGCACATCATGCATAATTAATAGTGACATACATATTTATTTTGCACGTTCATATGATTATACATGCATTCATTGGCATTTCCGGGTAAATTAGTTTATACATGGAAATTGAGGATTTAAATTGGAGTGTATTAAATGCGATTTGGCAATTTTTGTACATTTTGCATATTTTAGAAATTTTGGTGAATTATTTTGAACTAAAAAAATATATTTGGAGAGTCATATAATTATTTCAAAATTTTTGCTGAATTTAGAAATTTTCGAAAAATTCAGGGTATTATGGACCAATGGTAGAGTGACACATGGCGATAATAGGCAGATGACAAATGGTTAATTAGGTGTGACAAATGGCTTGAAAGTGTTAGGACAAATGTATGACATGCAAAGTGTACACGAGTATGATGTTTGGGGTTAGGATTGATGCATTGTGAGTGTCCTTCTCGGTGAAGAAACACTTAGCATCCGAGTATTAATTGTGAGACTCTCAGTGTTTTCGATCTGTTCTCCTTGCTGGAATTCATAGCCCAATCATGTAAGTTATGTTGAAGTTGGGTTTTGGTTGTTGTAAATGATGTTTTACTGTGGAAATGCATGCATGTTTGTGAGGTTAGAGAAGCAAAGTTTAGGTGATGAACGAATTAGATGATGGAGTTGTGAAATAGAAATTTGTCCAGAGAAGTATGAAATAAGTTCTGTTTTAGTTTGAAATGAGTTTGGAAGAGTTCTGGAAAATTTATGAATGCTTATACACTCTGTCATGGTTTAGAGAAAACCGAAAATGGGTTGTTGTCTGCATGTACCTGTTAAGTATTAGTAGAAATGATATTAGATGTTTAAGTGTGAATCTTGTATTTTGATCTTATGTGAATGATTTGAATTGAATTAAGAGTTAAATGAGTTTAAAGAGTGGATAAAAAAAAAGGAGAGAAAACAGAAAATGAAAGAAGTGCAGAAAGTGTTGTAAACAAAGGTTGACGATGATGAATAGTTTTGAAAACTTTCTGGTTGTGACATATATAACTAATGATGTATTCTGAGTTAGTTACAAATGAAAGAGACAATGTGAGGTTAGAAATTAAAAATGATAGGGTAAGTGGAAGAGAGGAAGAAGAGTGAAGAAAATTTGCAGTTTCGGTGATCTGGGTTAGTGGAGAAGATGAAGTTGGCGTGCTTGAGAGAGAAAAGTTGATGGTTTATATGTGTGTGGGTTAAAAAACTTGAGTTTTTAATTGAACATCTCTAAATCTTTTGCCTATAACTCTTTCATCCAAACTCCAAATAACTTGAAACTTAGACCAATGGATTCCGAAGACATTTATCTTTCTCTCCATAAAAATCTAGAGCTATCTGAATTAATTTGAAATTGATTGATTGATAGGATGAAAGTGTGGAGGTCTGCTGGAATATTATGAAATGGAAATTTTCATGATCATGTTTCAGTTTTCTAATTATAACTTGAGTTGTAAATTTCCGAATGAGTTCGTTTCTAATTCATAATAAACTAGAGACATATTTCTACAATTTTTGTGAAGAGGTCGAATTTTAATTCTGTCTCTTTAATTTTCAAAATTGGCATGGAAGTGAGTTTTAGCTTAGGTTGTAGCACTACCAGGGACAGAAATCATATCCTGTGATTATTGAATAAACTGGATTGATTTGGGCCGAATTAGGTTGATTTGTCTTCACCAAAGTTGTAGCTTACCCTCTTAGTTTTAAATTGGTATAAATTTTGAAATTTTTAGATGTCTGATCTGAAAGATATGAGTTGAACAATTAGAGGGTATGATCATATGCTAGCCAAAAGT
>JAOSBN010085227.1:0-12253 GCA_027563595.1 Erythroxylum suave | reverse complement strand
TAGTTCATTATATAATAATAGGCATTGGTGTATTTTTTATTTCAATAAAATATTTTATTTTTACTTATTCTTATAAATTTTACTTCTTATTTATTATATACCGGTTTTATAACGGTTTACTACCAGTTGAACCTCTAAACCTTAAACCTTTCCTTCGATCGGTTTGATGTCCGGTCCAGTTTTTAAAACATTGCTTTACAATCTCTATACTTTGAATCATCAATTAAAAAAATGGCATTTATCGCAACACTAGCAAGTATTTTATGTTTACTGTGCTTTTTGATCTTTAATAAGTGATTTCTATTTTTGTGCTTATGCTTAAGTATGGTTCCACTTAGTACGTCATTTTTTTTATTTAAAAAGGCCTCCTTTATATTATTTTAATCATTTTTAGGTAGTTTTTGTTAGGAAACCGAGTCAAGATCCTATCTCAGTCGGAATGCAAAAAACAAGATCTCTTTGATTCTATAAAATGATTAGCATATGAATCATAATAAAACGAAATCTTAATTCATAATTTATTTTAAAGCTTGATCCATATCTTATTGTATCTCTAATTGAAATTAAATTTTAATTTCAATTAAAATTTAACTAGAACTACAAATAATTCTAATCAAATACCAATTATGCCTAAAGAGATCCAATATCTCATATTGACCCTTATTTATTAAATATCTCATATTTAATTATAAAGTTTCTCAAACTTTATAATCAAGTCTAACTCAATTAAATTATCTTTGTTCTCATCAACCCATTCTTTACGTGAGAGCTATTAGGTTTCCAATACGTTGACAATGATTATAAATTATAATTCTAATTCATAATTAGAATTAGATAAGTTAAAACTCCTTTTAATTTATCTTTAATTCTCTAATTAAACAATTTATAATTATAGATCAAGATTTGCGTTTAGCAATTCATCATGACCACCCAAATATTTAGGAATGTTAAAGTGGTTTTGACTAACCTTTCCGTACTTGATTTTTTCATATAACTCGATCCTTTCATCATACAATGTTCTGATTAGACATAGAGCATGGAATTAATATTTACTATATTTTCAGTCAAATTATATTAGTTCTCAGCTATTAGCTATTAATCCAATTGATGACATTTGTAAACTATTTACAAAGTGTCATTCCACCTTGGCCAAGAAGTTCCTGAATTAATACTAATCTAGAACAATGGAACATTCTCCCTAACTACTTTAAGGTGATGAATCTTATTTTGATCAAACAACTGTCTCCATATAATTCGTGCTATATCCAATAACTACCAATTGACTAAGTCATGATTAGGTAGGTCATAAATAGTATCAAAACATAACAATCCCTATGTAAGATAACTTTGGTAATCTTAAGTCAAAGAATCACTAATATAATCATCACGATGAGAATTCCATAGACATATAAGTAATGTTCTAAATGGATTTCTCATATTGAGTAATGTTCCAAATAGATTTCTCATATTGAGTCTATTCAGTAAACTTGTTCTCTATCAAGCACCCAAATGTTTGTTTAAGTATCTCCATATTTTAGCCTATGAAATCAATTACTTCCTTCATAAGGAAAAACAAAATGTGTGCTCTTAATGTCCAGTCTTAAGAGAACAATAACTAGGAACAATTTGGGATAATACACAAATTCAATATGAATTTAATAATTATAATTTCATTTGCAATGTAGAATTATCTCATGTACTTTTATCATATACATCTAATCATGTACAAGATAAGAATGCCTATAAATATTTTTTCTCAAAATTATAAAAGTGGTTAGTTGTAGGGCATAAACCAATAGCCTCCTATTTGCACTAAGCCAATCATTTAAGTATCTCATATCATATCACCATATGACAATTATATTACTGTTGGGATAGTGGCTTAATTAGAAAATTCTAAAAGATTCTCTATAGTGAGTACTTGCCTAAATCTTACAACTTTTATCTCAATTATCATCATAATTATAAAAAATTGCCCAAATACATACTTGGATGTTTGATTAGACCTTAGCTCCTTTTGCAAACCTAATGGCTCAAACGTTCTACAGTACTTTACTGTCATAAAAAATGCAAAGAACTACATCAAATTCACTAAAGAACTTATTAATCCAATTAATCATTTCCCCTAAATGAAAATTGTATTATAGCTTAAGAAGCAACCATTGCTACATTAGAACCTTTCCAATCTTGTACAATACTGTTCTTAAGTAAAACAAACCTTAATTAGGATTTACTTCTAAAGTTATATTTACTTCTAAAGTTATATTCTTATCATCTTGAGCTCAAATATTAACTTATACATAGAATAACAATATCTTTAATATCAGATTTCTCAAATATTGAACATCTTTAGTACGTTATCTATATACTTGGACTTAGAATAGATGAACAATTTCCAACCTATCTCCACAGATCTAATTCCTAGAATTAAGATGTTAACTTTTCATATCCAATAAGAGATGTTCGTAAATAATTAGGTTTTCAACAACTAAAAATTAGAATTATTGTTCTCTGTGAGCAATATTTCTCTACATACTCCCACTGAAGAGCATAACTAAATTCCCACTAACCTTCTTATAGACATGATAAAATAACAATCATCTCAAAAACAAACTATTTGAATTTATCATAAAAGTGACTCTTTTAACATCTTGTAGCCTTTCAATTGTACATCAAATATATCAATAAAGGCAACAGTTTTAATTAGATGTAATGTTATAAGATTTAAACTTTTCAAATTTCATCTTACTCCTACTACTTATCTAGAGAACCATTCTCTAGTAAGTATACATTGAAACAAAAAATTTCTTTAATAGGTCTATAAGATCATATCCAACATTTTGGATATCTCATAACCTTTTATTAGATGGTTCAATCAAGCATCGCATCCTTTAATCATTAATTTTGACTCTTTCAAAGACTTTTTCATATCTAATATGAAATATTAGTAATTGATTCACTTGGAACTATTAAAGGTAAGTCATTATACTAGGCATAATTATAGAAGACATAATACTGCATCATACAACATTTTATATTGCATTTTCATCCTTACATAATTCCGTACTCTTATAAATTTAGTTATGAAGGTATTCACTGGAGAATCTCATTCCTTATAGATAACCTAAAGTCTAAAACTCACCAAATCAATCTCATCAAAATGCTTCAGCATTATCAATACTTAATTTCTACTTAGATTTAAACAATTTGAACTTTTCAAAATTTTTAAATCAACTTTTCATTTAATAAATATGATTTTATCACATAAAGTCATTAGTAATATAATAAAATATAAGTATCATCCTTTTATGGATTCCATCCAATAAATCACACGTATAAGATTTAACAATTCAATATCATCGTCATCCTTTCATTAAAGGTTGATTTGGTTATTCTTCAACTTTACAAGTTTCACACGATTTATGATCATAACGATACATATATTCATGTATGTAACTTTATGATTCTCATTTTGTTCATTTAACCAACATGGCATAAAAGAATAGTCTCAATTATCCAACTTTGTATTCTTTCCATTTATGTTAAGCATAAGTCTCCTTTGATATAATATATACAAATTATTTGTATAAAATTGAGTCAACTACTTTTACTTAACAATCTATTTCTTATCATGTTTTGAACATTATAATAATGTTGAATCTAAACTCAGTATCAAATACTCATAAGCATAACCTAGAAATGCATATGATCTCTATCATATCTCGTACAGGCAAGAAACTTCATGCAATCATTTTCTTATAATGATAAATATTATAATTCTATAGCAAATGCCTTATGTAATCCACAATTATGCTTTTAGTAGGCTAGATTAAATGAAACAATTCCAACAAGGCACTGTATCTTTTAGCTCTACTCTTTGCAAACTCTTGCATCTTGCTATCATAGTGTTGACATATATCTTACATGTTGTCATCAAAGTTTATGAAGCATTAGTCAACTCATAATGTTAATACATTTTGTTATCTATATGATTTTGACATATCTTTAAAACTTTGTTACCAAATCCTCAACAAGGATTATAGAAAAATAACATAATGGATATACAATTTTCTATCTAACACTTCTCAATCATAACTTATGTCTAAGAAATTTGGTTCACTAACTATTAGTATCAAGTATACTAAACAAGGTAAATTTCACTCGGAACAAAATAAATGTAATAAAGTAAATAATCAATTATATGTCATAACTACCAAATGAGAATAGGATTTTAATCATGCATTTGGTTGCTCCCACTATTTTTATCAAATTAATAACCCTCACTACTATTTAGAAAGATTACTATAATCTTTCTAGTGGGCTAGGATCTTATTCAAATATAGTTAATCTTGAGTTTGCTCAACAAACTAACAAAACGTAAATTAGGTAGATAACAACTTTATCAATCACATCTCATGTGACTCCTAGATCCATTAGGTAACAACTCTTGCGAAAACATATCTTATATGTTATTCCTAACCTTGCTTCTAAATTCATGTGATCATAAGTTTGCTTATCTAAATCACACAAATTTAGTTAAGTAGAACCCATTGTCATAAGACTAAACATGTTTAGGTTAAAGTTGTCTTGAGTTTACTTAACAAGACAATAATAAACAAAAGTCTGGTTTATTCTTATAACAATAGAAGGCAACAATCACGTCTCAACATGAACTTAATATTTTAACGAGGGATTTAATTTAGTTGGTCTCATTAGACGTAAAACTGCATGTAAAATATCACACATGCAAAACATACAATTTAATATGCATCCAATATATATATATATATATATATATATGTACACTCATAACCAAATTATATGCATAAAACATCAAGCTTCATTTGATTTAAGTTATTGATCTTCATAATCTAAAATAATATTTCCAACTCTTTGGAAAAATTAAATTAGATTAAACTCATTGATTCCTAAATATGTTAAATTCCTATTCCAAATAGAAATTTAGTTTGATTTTAAAACAATTTTCATATCCAATTGGAAAATATTTCCAATCTATCTTGACTCCTTTAATAAAATTTAATTGAAAACAATTTTCAACAAACTATTCTACTTACTTATTATAATTTTGGGAAAAAAAGTTTAAAACTCTTTTTTTTAATTGTAAAAGCAATGCTTTTTAATCCAATTAGAAAACTATTTATAATATCATTAGAAATTGTTTCCTTAATTAAAAAACTATTTTCTAATATTAAAAGGAAACCACTTTCAAATTTAAATAAAAAACCTTACATATTTGATTAAGAAAGTCCTTTATATTATTTATTTAGAGATTGATTTCTTGATTAATTGTAAAATCTTTCTTTAATAAGTTAGAAAACCATTTTCAAAAATATTAAAGAAAACTCATTTTCTTAATTATTAAATGAAAACAATTTCCAAAATTTAACTAAAAATAATTTTTCTAAAAAATCAGGAAACTTATCATTCATAAATAAAGAAACAATTTCGAAATAAATTAAACAATAATTCTTTAAATAAATAAAGTCATAAATTTAACTTATCTCAATTAAATTGAAATAAATAAATTTAATTAAGAAACAACGGTTTTAATGATTTAAGAAAACACTTTTCTTAATTTTATGGATTCTAATTAATTAATTTCAATCTAATTGAAACTAATTAATTACCTTTCCAAAATTAATTAGGAATCTATATAATTATTAATCTTAATCATATTACAAAAAATAATTACTTTAATTCAAAGTTAAGATCTCATCTTAATTACTGCAATCTCATTATATTGGTGATCTAACATAATTTTTATTATGAGAGATGACTCTTTTAAACATTTGCTTGATTATAATTATTGATTTGTTAATTTATTTAATTTAATAATCCAACTCTTTCAAAAATTAAACTAAATTCCAAAATATATGTAATAAAAACAACCTTTGAAAATAATTAGAAAACACTCTTCTGAATTTGTTAGGGACTTAAACTAATTTAATCTTAATTAAACTAATTTAACTGAAATTAAGGCTTTAATATGAATAAAAATCATATTAGAAACGAGTGGGAAAATTCTTTCTATTAGGTGCAAGTCAACAAGAACCATTGACTGGCACGTGCCATCTAAAACAAACGCTCTCCCCAAATTATACACGGGCCCCAACGTTTTCTCATAACTAGGTTTTTCTCTCATCAGCCACGACTGGTCGTTCGTCCTCACCTATGTTTTTCAGTTTCCCTGTCGAGTTCTTCAACTTGGTTCTTCCACGACCCCGAAGGTCTCCATCACCACCTCCTCCGCACTGTTTGCTTCCATGCATGGGTTTTATAGACCCTTTCCACGCTCTCGCCACAGGTTGAACCCATCAATAGTAGCAGTTGTTGCTAGTGACTGTCAAACAAATGCAAATAAATAAATAATGTTTAATGCACTTTCAGAACAAATAACCACAAGCATTCAGTTTCCAAAATAGGGAATAAAAATATATTTTCAGAAGCAACCAACAAGCAAAGGAGACACAGTATTAAATTTTCTAGAAACCAATTTCTAGAAGCAAGAAAAATGAGATACGGAACAATATTTTCCGGACATTGTTTTTGAATTAGTTAAAAACATAAAGCCTTGTTACTTTTAATTAAATCAATATCAATCAAGCAATTTTAATCAAATTATAGAATTAAAATTCGGCCCTGATACCATTGTTAAGAAACCAGGTTGGGATCTAATCCGAGCCATAGCGGAAGAATTATAAAACTTTTTCACAAATTAGTTTCATAAAAACCAAAATTTCTTTAATTCTATAAAATGATTAACACATTAATCATAATAAAACAGAATCTTGATTCATACCGTATTCTAACTTGATCCTTATCTTGTTGTATCCCTCGAAACGTTTCTGAAACTGATTTGTCTCAATCACCATAGCCGTACAAATGTCTATCCTCTAATAGTATCCATATGATGGATTGAGAGAACTCACTAACTTTTACAAACAAGATTAAGTAAGAAGTGCTAGCACTATAGATTTTAATTTAATCATATTTATAATAGGTTTTAGACATTTTAATAATTTAATTGAAATTAAATTCTAATTTTAATTAAACTTAAAAATAATTTTAATTAAATACCAATTATGCCTAAAAAAGATTCAATATCTCATATTGATCTTTATTTATTAAATATCTCATATTTAATCTTAAAGCTTCTCAAACTTTACAATCAAGTTCAACTTAATTAAAATATATTTGCTCTTAACAACCTATTCTTTATGTGAGACTCACCACAAGAAAAGAATACAATTTGCGACGTTTTGAAAAACGTCACAAAAAAAGTCGCGGAATGTGATGTAGGTAAAAGGTTTCTGCGACGTTTCTCATAAAACATCACTGAAAACACAGACATTTCGCGATGTTTTAAAAAACGTCACTAAAAGATTGATCTTTCCGCGACGATTTTTGGAAAGTCACAGAAAGTCACATTCTGCAACGTTTATTAATATTTGTATTTTTTAATTATAATTTTTCCCTTTTTTTGAAAATCATTTTAATTTAATAATTTTTTAATTTTAATAATTATTTTTAAAAATACAATTTTTTAATCATATTTGTTTAATCAATAGACGTAAGCAATTATTAGTTGGAAAAATGTCTAGCAACTCCAAAGGCATACAGTGAAACTAAGAAAACTCAAATGCCAAGCATTTTGTTAGATCAAGCAGTTCACCCCAAAGGGTTATAACAGAAACCCATGTAACCATATAGAAATCACCATAAAAAACTATGCAATGAGTTGAGTGTATTAAATGCACAATTTAATTGAACAAATCCCATCGATAAATATAAGTATTCTAACCAAAGTTTAACTATAGCAGTATTTAGACCTACGTGTCTTGATTGCTCAAACTGTTCCAAAAGTAAGGAATGTAAGGTGGAAACAAAGGTCTGATATATAAAACTTAGGTAGCACTAGCTCCCTTGCCCTTCTTCCTCTGGATCTTCTTTATGTAAAACTCCAGCTCTTTTTCTTTCAATATGTAAACCATTGAGCTTAGTCGCAGGTGGAAACATTTGCATGTTCTCAACTGGTCTGAGTCTACCATATTCAGTAAAAGAAGCTCCGGTGCTTCTTGTCTCTCTTTTTTCCAAATAGGACACTCGAAAACAAGTGCTACCAATGCTTGTCATCGATTTCTTGTGTTCATTTCCTGTCTCTTGTCTACAAAGGCTTAAAAGTTTTAATATACGTTCAGCTTTAGGGTTATCAAGGAAATAAGAAAATGCAAGAACTGGACAATTTAAAACTTTCAATGTAAAAGGGTTAACTCACTGATAATTTAATGCCACTTTTTCAGTCAATAATGGAGCACGGTTTATGATAACGAACCTGACAATTTAAATCACAGATCTAAATAAAATTTGACTAGAACAAATGTAAATGAGTACAATAAGTACCTACCAAATTAAGGTGGTTCACCAAAGCCCCATGTAGTAGCCTTTTGAGCTTCTCACATTGATCTGGCATATGATCTACATTAACCAATTCCTCAAGTTGGGCCCATAGGCACTGTACTGCTTTATATGGGAACCATACTACAAATGGTCTTTTCCTATTAGTCAAGTCTAACGATCTCTGCAGATAGTTTAGTATGGCAGAATTCTTAATACATAACCAGTAAAACATCAGAATAAAACACATCTTTAAGAACATTACACTTGATTCAATTGGAAAATAACGACATTTACACTTGATATTGAGATTAGATTTGGTCCATAGCGGTGGAGTAAAAAGGAAAATCAATTACAGTAGTGTTTATAACCAGAAAAAGTTTATGCCATAAGAAAATTGATTAGATTGTATATCCCAAAACTTCCAAGACCCACTATAAGAAATTTCAGTTCCAAAATATAGCATAATAATAGCTAACAGTTGCAAGATTGTATTGACCAGCTTACATACACAAGTTATTGAAATCACCTGGTTCATCAAGCGAAGTAGGAATTCCATTCCTTTTCTGAGCCTTCTCATCCAAACCAAAAGTTTCACCACTACTTCTCAAGTTCTACATAAATGCCACGTTTTCAAAACCCTTCATGGGTAAAGAATTCTCAGAGTCATCAACCTGCAAAGATATCTTAGGAATGTGTCTAATGGGAACCGAAGAGTTGTTATAATCCCTGCCTTTTAAATGCAATATTATTGTGCTTCTCTTTCCCTTAAAAATCAAATCATTATAATCAAGATCAACCTAAAACGTCCAACCTTCGCATACCTAAAAGGAAAGTAAGAGGAAGAGGCAAATGCTAGCAACGTGTCCTTCGGATCAAAAGCTCCATATGTCCATGCATATCTGTGATTGTCAAGGATGATATAATGATCAGGTTCCTCTAAACCCCTTATGATAGCAACGATGTTGTGAATTGTCACAACTTTTTCCTCACCCTAAGAAAAGCAAAGACATAATTTATTACCAATAAAAGTAAGTGAATATCAAGAAGGCACAGTCAAATAGAAATATTCGAAAAGCAATTTTTTTACGACCATGTCTATACTATCTTGCTTTTAATAATTTGTTAAAGAAAGCATATTGAAAGAGAGCCTGGTGGCAATTGATTATAATTTACTAAAACTCAAGGCAGGTCAAGGACATAGGGTCTTTTCACTGGCAAATCGATAAAGCATCCATTAATCGAAAATATACCAAGCTGTCATTTAATGACCTAACATAGTTGTTAAGGTAAAAGAAATGAGAGACAAAAAATTGTAATAAGTCAATGCTTATCATAGATTTTTTTAGATGAGAAGTGCACTAGAGTCCAACCCAAGAAAACTAAAAAGTGGTGTGAACATACATACCGATTTTTGTTGTCGTAATAATTGCTAACGTCTTGCTTATGGGACCCTAACAAGTAAGCAAATTTTACCCTGCTTGTGCTCAACAAATTCAATGAGTTACAAAATTTCAAGTTCCCAATTCATCAAACTTGAAATAGCATAGCAGACTTCCAATTAGCAGCAACCACTAAGCTACATAACTGTAAGTGGACAAACACTTTCATAATTTGGACTTGGAATCTGAGTTTATGTAACCTAGAACATATCCAAATACAACAGCAACAACAACAACTATTCACAATTTTTCACACCAATACAGCATGTCAAAACCTATGACACTTGGAAAACCACCACAGCATCCAACATAAAAGGAAACAAATGTCACCAACCTTGTAACTTAGGTTGACCATAGTTAGTCCAGGTCCAACCCGACCAACCCTAGAAAAACCCTAATCCCTCTATTTGACGAGCACCACCATAAAGCGACTGCAAAATGAAGTCAGCATTCTCAAGTGATAATGGCATGGATGGAATTTTAGGAACCCTATTCAAGACGTCACTACTGTCCAAACCTAGCCTCTCTCCGCCGTCAACCGCTGCCCACCCAGGGTTCAAAGGATCTCCAACACCTCTTGTAACAGTCCCTCTCTTCACACCACCTTCACCTCCTCTTAAACTATCTCTCTCGGTGTACAATAGCACCGCCACGGCACCTTTAGATTCCGTTAACTTAACCACCAGCCCCCTACTTAAGTCGTCGCGTTTCCTCGCTAAAACTACGCATCCACTAACATTCACCCCCAATAACCCTAGCGCATGGTAGTCCTCCTCACCAACATAATTCACAAACACCCTCATAGCAACCACCGCACTGGATGGAGGATATGCATAGTATGGTATAACCACCTTCGGTGCGAACTTGGAGAAATCAACAATAGTGCTGTTGGAGAAGTATGCTGTGAGGTGTAAACGTGCTTCTTGCAGTACTCTATGACCTTAGCGAGGATCGCTATGATGATGTTCTACAAAGGGATCTTACTGTCAGCGCAACCATCCTTAATCATGTTCTTGATCATTTGCAGCACCACGACAATTGACTACTCAATCTCGAAGGTCTCTCCATCCGACGAATTGAGGATGATTTTCTTGGAGTCCGACATCATGTCTTCAATTAGAAATCCCAAACCCTAGACTATTTAGATTATTGCGTGATTATGATGGGTCACCTTATAAAGATTTTAAAACCAAACAGATTGATATGAATCCCTAATTTAGATAATCATTCTGAGATAAGAAATCACAAGCATAAGTAGAAAGATAAGATACGAAACAAAGAAATAATTAAACAAATGTGCGAAGAGAAGAAACTAATTTTGGGTGGGAAGAAGGCAGAAAGAAGAAATCAGAGAAGAAACGAGCGAGAAGATCAAAATGTTTAATTAAACAAAAGGCAAATGTCTTTTGTGACGTTTTATTCAACAAAACGTCGCAGTTAAAATGTAGCAAAAAGTGTTACAAATTTACGATGTTTTTGTAAAATGTCGCAGAAAATTCGAGCTTTTCATGACATTTTTAAATGTTATGAAAAATCTATAGAACGTCGCAGATTGTCTTATTTTCTAGTAGTGACTCATTAGGTTTTTAAATACGATGGCAAATATTATAAATTATAATTATAATTCATAATTAGAATTAGATAAATTAAAAATCCTTTTAATTTATCTTTAATTCTCTAATTAAACAATTTATAATCATAGATCAACATTGACATCTAACAATGCATCATAACCACCCAAATATTGAAGAATGTTAAAGTAGTTTTGAGTAACCTTTCCGTACATAATTTTTTCACATAATTTAATCATTTCATCATAAATATTATGATTAGATAGAGAGTATGGAATTAATGTTTATTATATTTTTAGTTCAGTTATATTAGTTCGTTGTCTTTAGCTATTGATTTAATTAATGACATTTGTAAACTATTTACAAATTATCATTCTACCTTGTCCAAGGTTCCTGAATCAATAGTAATTGAGAACAACAAGATAGTCTCTATAATTACTTTAGGATGATGAATCATATCTTGATCACACAATTATATAGTTCATGTTATATTTAATAACTACCAATTAATTAACCTATGATTAAATAGTTTATAAATAGTATCAAAACATAGTAATTCCTATACAGGATAACTTTGGTGATTGCAAGTTAAATGATCACTTATATAATCATCATAATGACAATTCTATATGTTGGGCACCAAAATTTTATTATTATTATTATTGATTTATTCATTTTATTATTTTTTTAGAGTTGAGTTGCTAAATTAGCAAGTATGAATGGGGTATTGAATGTAGAAGTTGGAATATCAAATAAAGAGTTAGAATTAAGTTAGCTTGAAGGAGTAAAGCCATAAAAGACAAAAGAAGGGCAAATTTGGGAGAA
>JAOSBN010085206.1:0-12254 GCA_027563595.1 Erythroxylum suave | reverse complement strand
TTAGACTGAAACAGTACACTATACCCAACTTCCATCCAAAAATTGAAAGTCCTAGAGACTGAAATAGATTTCAACTTGTTCATACCCTTATTAGCTACCTGTATCTAGTTTATCTTGAAGCAAGAACCATCTTATTTAGAATCCTATAGATCCAGATATATTCAAAATACTAAAGCATGTTTAATAAAATATCCAATTCCCTCTCTTCCTACCGATGCCCTTACTTTGATTCAATCCATCCTTTCTGAAATCAGCACCAGAAGCTATAATATTTCATGAAGACGTAAAAAGAAAAGTGTTAGGAAATCTAAGGGTTCAATAATCATTTCATTTGGAGGCCGAATAACAAAATTATGGCCGAAAGAATCAAACAAGATTTGGTCCTCAATCATGTTGAACTTGTCTCGGGACAAATGGCATAACTTTCACTAGAGATATTGGATTAAGATCTTCTTAGGACGATTTCAAAGAGGACTTCTAGATCTACAACTTCTAAGCAAATATTCAGGTCAGATTTTATCATGTTTAGAGTCAAAATGGACCAGAAGGTAGATACAAATGAAACCAAATAAAAAGCAAACGAATAGGAAAAAGCAGACAAATGAGGAAAATTGCCATAACTTTCCCCACAGATATTGGATTTGTATGTTTTTTAGATGGTTAGAAAAAGGACTTCAAGATATACAACTTTCATACAGACCTTAAAGATAGATTCTATCTTCTGAAAGGTACAAAATGGAACAAACGATAGGTACAGATGAAGCCAAATGAAAAAGCAGACTAATGGAAAAAAGATAGATAAATGGGGAAATTGCTATAACTTTCCCTATAGATATCAGATTAAGGTATTCTTTATGTAGTTCTAGAGAGAACTTCGAGATCTATAATTTTCCTGCAGACCTCGAAGATAGATTCTATCTTTTGATGGGTCAAAAATAGAACAGAAGATAGATCAAGTGAAAAAACAGAAGAAGCAAAATACAAAAGATATGACGTCATCACATACCATGTGACGTTCTCACAGGAGAAGCGAAAACGTAGAACAAGCAAAAAGCAGAAGAAGCAAAATACAAAAGAAGTAAAAAGCAGAAGAAGCAAAACACAGCAGATATGACGTTATCACAAACCATATGATGCCATCACAGAAGAAGCGAAAACATAGAAGAAGCAAAAAGCAGAAGAAGCAAAGCACAGAAGAAGCGAAAAGCAGAAGAAGCAAAACACAGAAGATATGACGTCATCACATACCATGTTACGTCGTCACAGAAGAGGCGAAAACATAGAAGAAGCAAAAAGTAGGAGAAGCAAAATACACAAGAAGCAAAAAGCAGAAGAAGCAAAACACAAAAGATATGCCGTCATCACAAACCATGTGACGTTATCACAAAAGAAGCAAAAACATAGAAGAAGAAAAAAGCAGAAGAAACAAAACACAAAAGAAGTGAAAAACAGTAGAAGCAAAACACAGAAGATATGATGTCATCATAGACCATGTGACATCATCACAGAAGAAGCGAAAGCATAGAAGAAGTAAAAAGCAGAAGAAGCAAAACACAAAAGAAGCGAAAAGCAAAAGAAGCAAAACAAAGAAGATATGATGTCATCACAGAAGAAGTGAAAACATAGAAGAAGCAAAACATAGAAGAAGCGAAAAGACAGAAGATACATCTTCCTTTATAAGGGCCATAACTTTCAGCTTAGATATCCAAAAATTTCATGCTATAAATCGTTGAAAAGATAAAAAGAAAGATATAAAATTTTCTAGAAGGCACATTTGCCTAAATCAGCCTAGATTAATTCAGATTTTCCCTCGAATACAGAACATAAATTTTTACATTGATCCAATGTACTGCACCCAGTTCTCAACTTCATAACAAACTTTTCAATTCTTAAATTTTAATTCGATGCTTTTATAAGAAATGTAGCCATATGTTTCTAGTTTAATCCAAATGAAGAATCATCTCATTTGGATAACTAGAGAAAAAGTCGTGGCTAAAGGTATGAAGCATACTCCTTGAATAATTTTCCAGATCAACCATCCATTTTGTTTCACAATCTTTCTTTAACATAACTCATACCAAGATCACCTTTTCTACTTCATTTATTCCTCATTCTCATCTCCATTTCAAATCAATATCATCCATAAGGAAATTTTAATCCATGATTAATCATGAACACCAATAACAGAACATACACATATGTACTTATTCTTCATCAACTTACTACACAATTCAATTTCATTTTTTTTTCATTCTAGTTCTAACTTTCACCTTAATTCTTCCCATTTTGAAATCTCTTATCCACTAAAAGCACCAAAGAAAAAATGTAAACCTCTCCGCATTTCTCATTTATTAGTTCTAGTCTTCTACGAAAAGTTTGGGGTCTAACAAAAACCATTGTGGGGTAGGGCATTGTTTGGCAAGTAACATATGTCACTTGCCATATGTCCTATCTCTATTGGTTTAGATTAAGTTCTTTCATTAACTATTCAAATCAATTCCAACTCCTACTCCAATTGTCTACAAATTTTCATTGACGCCTGGCAATAAATCCCAATGTCATTTATCAAAATTTCCATTATCGTCTGACATTTATTTCTACTACCATTCATCAATTGTTCTGCTACTTAGCATTTTTCCTAGTCCAAAAATTACTCAAATTTTCAAAAATTTTCATAAAATTCATCAAAAGTCCTAAATCACTAAATACACTCTCCAAATCAATTTTCAACATATAAAAACCACAATTCTCAATATAATCACATTTACAAATCAATTATACCCTGAATTCGTCAGTGGACGCATGTACAAATATTTTCATGTCTACAAAAAATTCAATATTCATGTATGTGTATGCTAACAATATGGATGAGCATAAGATGCATTTTTCTTAATCCCCCACTGATCTCACATGTACCATATTTTAACCCTTAGTATGGGAATGAGATGTTACATTTCTACTCCCCTTTAATAATTTTTTTCCTTGAAATTATTATCTATTTGTTCAAAGAGCTAGGGGTATGTTTCCTCATATACTCCTCCACTTCCTATTTAAATGTTATCACTCGAAAAATTTATTCCACTTGACTATGGTCGATGGAATCACTCTGTTTTCTAGTCGCTTATTCAGATATCACACTATCTTAACTGTTTCCTCAATTATTTCAGATTACTCATAATTTCACTTCCTCAGTCAACAACATCAATATCAATTTATACTAATATTTCTTAGCATACTGACATATAACACATTATGAATCTAAAACATCTTTGTTGGTAATACAAACTCCTATGTTAATAGTCCTATGTTCTCTATAACATCATGTGGACCAATATAGTTTGTGCTTAGTTTATTCTATTTCCTATCCTTAGCACACCTACTAAGGCGCTACTTTTAGAACAATTCATATTTTGCTCAATAAATCACATCTCTTTAGTGTTAATAAACATAACTCTTAGGTCAACCTCACTGTATTCCATATCTTTGATGTTAATCCACCTAACTCGTTTAAAATTCTTGAATCACTTAATTTTAAATATGCATCAATTTCACTTATCCTTAACATCTCCCATCTATTATGATCTTTAACTATTTAGGCCTCATTCAATTCAATGTAAAGGAGAATGATTCTTTTTGTCATACAATACCTCATACAGTATTCTAATGATATCACTGTGATAATGATTGCTATGTTTAAAGTCAAATAAACTACATAACGATCTCATGTTTCTATTAACTCCAAAATATAAGTTCTAAGCATATCTTCAACATGTAAGACTGTTGGTAACTCAATCATTCAGTTACTTAATTCTACATTCTTAGTCGTTAAGCACTATTTCAGCTTATTCCTACTGGGGTGTATAGCCTAGGTTGTTATTAGTACACATACTTCTTATTTCAATCACAAGTATTATTTTCCAATTCAAACTCGAAATTCATATTCATTTTCAATTCCTCAGTAAGGTTCACAATTCTGGATCCTCACTTCAAGCTTTGTCAATATTTTCATGTGAAACTAATCTTAAATTTCAACGCAACCAATTCTACTTCATTTTGTTTCAAAATTTAACTCGACATTCTATTCTCTTTATTGCATTAGGTTTGGTAACCTCAATATCTAAATTTATGTCATTCCATTATTGAATTTTATGTTCAAACATTAGATACAACACTATCTGTTTCGGATAATACTAATTTGTATCATCATAATCTTTCCATAATTCTATCCATCGTCTTTGTCTTATATCCAATTCTTTCAAACTCAATAAGTACCTCAATTAATACCTTAAGAAGACCAATTTCTACCATTCTTACTAGGTTATAATGTTTTGGTTACCAAATTTCAATGAAGTTGTAAACTTGATTACTATCGCATATGCTTAGGTGTGTATCATCAAAGTCATCCCATTTTGTCCAAAGATTTATCTCGGACAATTCTCTAGTTTATATACATTACACTAATGATACTTGATTTCAATCGATCCTAGACAATATTTCTCTCTTTATTCATGCCCACAATCTGGGTATCCCTATCATGATCATGATAGAAACCTTTTTTTTTGGTCAGGCCACCATCGTGGTCTTATTCTTTTTCCTCAAATTCATCACATATCGTATCAGCATTAACAATCTCAATCTATCTTGGTTGATCACTATAAGCACTTTCATGTGTTACTCTAATTCATCTTAAACTTTGAACTATGGAAACTATGACTATCAAATATACAACAAGTCATAGATTGCTTTGTATATCATCTTCACATATATAACACATATGTGGTAAATATTCTCACTTGCCATGGTGATCCCATTATCAGATATGTACTCACAATAACAAATCATCTTAACCTTGACAACTTTTACATATATTGTTGTCATTATCTCACCTTCCAATTACCATTATATCATCATATATACATATGTTTGTCATCAATTCAAAATTATAGATACATAGTCATCCTAAAATTTTGATCTCAATTTAACAAACATGTTCTTATGTTAAACCATAACTCTTATCACATTTATTTGACATTCATTTCAAGTCCAAGTTTAACTTCTTAAGGTCATAGAAAATTTTATTTTCTTTCAACTTGGCTTGTATACTTTAAATCTCTCCATTTCCACTTATATCTCTATTTTCCTCAAACAATCTATGACAAAGTATTCATATCTCTTTCATATTTGAGCGTATACCACTACAGTATAATATTGATGTCACATTTTATAAAACATCACCAATACAAATGCGTTGAATCTTTATTTGTCATATCTAACTTTATACTATTTCTTGTTTCTAGATATCCACAAATTATCATTTTCTCTCATTCTGACAAGTCATCATTCTTTTCACTATTTCTGTCAACTCATACTCTTAACAAATGCTCATACGTATGACTCATATACATGCAACTCAGACGAGGGATTAGTTGCTAATGCTTGCTATGACATGTCTAAAATGCATGAAACTTGACACATATTTCGGAAAACACCCATGTGAGAAACTAAATCTGGGCTCTGATATCGAATTGTGACACCCCACTCTTACAAGATGCATACCTCACATCCTGATTGATGTTCAAGAATGTACCCCATGAGGGTGGCATGCTAGCACAGTCAGTCAGTAAAATCTCGTTACAAATTTTTTTTCAACTTACACATGTATAAATAAATAATCAAATTAGGACCATTCTTTCTTTAATAACATCAAAATCCATTTATTATTATGAAACTCAAGATCAATCTCATTTACAAGCCTTTCCGCTATGGAAAGTTATTACAAAATAGAAATATAAAATATACATGTTACAATAATTGTGGAAGACTCAATTCGATACAAAAACAAGAAAATACTAATGCCAATGTGAACTGATCTTGACATCTATCTTTTACTTGAATGCAGTGGTATGTGAACTGATCCTGACATCTATCTCTTACTTGAATGCAGTGATTATGCTCCCATTACCCTAATGGGGTAACTCTTTTGAGCATAAAAATATTGCAAAATTTTGGGTAAGTTTTTGCAAACTATGTGAGTGACCATCCTTGATGACTCACTCAATCACATAAACATATATTTCATATAATCATGTTGTTCACCTCATATCTTTAATTCATCATGTTGAATAACATACACTTGATCAGTAATTTCACATTTCACATTCAACATATATCCCACTAAGAAATTATTCAAACCATATAATCATTCATATAGGGCATATACAATGCGCATGAGACTCACTTTCATTTATTATTTTTGTTATGACCAAGTGCCTTTTTATCCATATTCCTCAGTGGATACCGGGAATTATCAGATGATGTCCCATATTCCTTAATAGATGTCGGGTACATTCATAATTGAGCCTGAGGCTCTTATCACGGTTTCTAAGCTTTAAGCTATTTTTCACACTCTGAGCTTTAAACTCTTTTTTAGTGGCTACTCCAGTCACAACTTCCTTTATCTTTCATGCGTTCATGTAATGGAATGCTTCACTTTCTTGTATGACCCATCAGTCACTTTCATAGGTCATATTCAAATTTAAAATACATTTATCATCAGATCGTAGTCTAGTATTCAACATAAATATTGAGAAACACTTTTTCAATCGTATGCATATTTGCATATCTCCTTGGAATTTTACAATCAAGTTAGATATCACATATTTCATCAAATTCACATACAAGGAATACTTCAATATCACATTCGTGCATCAAGATCATTTGAGCTTCAATGTCCGGAATTAACACAATCAAAGTCACATTCATAAGATAATTCAAAAAATAGTATGATCAGCGCAATCAATATGTAAAACCATCTAGGTCAACTCACAGTACTCTCCAGATTAGCCATTGCTTCTAAGATCTGGAAACGTTTGAATGTGGACGTTTATCCTGCATATCAAAATTATGCAATACACACATTGCACACAAACTAATAATTACATAATCTTATGTATTCATTTATGCACAAATGTGCATATGGACTATGTACAATGCATGCTCAATGACAATCTTAGGTATATTATCAAATTTCAGATTTTATCCACATTCTCATCTTGTAACTCAATTAGTTGACATTCTAATTTTAGCATTATTTACTCTCACAGTTTCCAACTCTCACAAAATTTTATTCAATACCTTTGAATCACAACTACAATCACATAAACCTCTACATTTTCAATATACACATGTCTTTGGTGCTTTAATACCAATAATTCATTCACTAATGTTGTTCTAACGTTATATAATCATACAATATCCAAACCCTCATTCTTTCTTTGAAAATTCTCCAAAATTCTAAACCTTCTATTCTATTTTTCTATTCATTATGGCAAACAAAATGAAGTAATTTGGTAATACTTTCTGCTATAAAAATGTTTCCCATTGTATTATGCTTCTAATAACACCAAGATCATTCAATTTAGCTCATTATTTCAAAAGTTATAATCCAAATATTTTAGACTATTCATAAACTAAATCAATATCCTATACTAAACATCAATTCATAAATATGGAATTCTAGAGAAATAATTAAAATTTAATTTCTGCAAAATATTTGTGTCTCTATGTCTTTAGTTTATTCCAAATCAAAAATCATCCCAATTGGATAACTATAGGTCAAGATATCATCAAAATACCAAAGTATGTTTAAGCTATGTAGGAAAGTTGGCCATGGCGAAGCTAGGAGTTGGCTGCGGCGAACTTTTCCCAAAAGGAAAATTCCTCATGAAATCTTGCAATTTGGCCTCAGTGAACCAAGGAGTTGGCCACTGTGAACATTTCCCAAGAGGAAATCCTATAAGCTGGCCGCGGCAAACCAACTAGTTGGCTGCGGCGAACTTTCGCAAAAAGTAGTAAACAGGACTCATTTTCCAGATTTTCCAACTCTATTTTTCAAGTTAGTCTATTATGACCATTATGACCAAGAAAATGAGGTTTTTTGGCAGTACCTTCTTCTAAAAAATTGTTCATATATGTCTTAAGTTTCTAGAAAACCTAAGTTCATACATTTAAGTTAATTATTCTGAAAGTTATATAAAGTTTACTACATACTATTCAACAAGTAGAGACATAGTCTGAAACTCAACTTCAAGACAAATTTCAAAACTTTTAGAGACAGAATTCAAACACCATTTTCACATGAAAATTGTAGTCATTAGTCTCTAGTTTAATATAAATCTACAATAATCCAATTTGGATAATCATAGGTCAGGATATATCTAAATTTCAAATGCATGTTCAGCAAAAGCACTGCATCTAACATATTTCCAGCACTCCTCCTTATTAATTTCATCCTAATTCATCTTCTTGCTTAGTCTATCATTTCTAACTTATATCCACATCATTTCCTCTTCATTTATACTTCAATTACAGTTCAATATCATCTATACACAATTCAAAGTCCATGCTTGATCATATGCACCAATAATAAAACATATCATATACACATTCATCATAATAACCTTTCAATCTCAAAAATCATTTCAACAACAACAACTTATCAATTATCAAAAAATCATCACTATTCCAACCCTATGCTAGCACCAACCCATCATCAATACAAAACAAGGAAAAAACTCATTCATTCAATGATCACATTTTTATACACTTTCATACACCAATTACACTAACCCACGATATTTAAAGCATAACTTACTTAGTTTGGCTTCAAATCTTAAAAACTTTCACTTAGCCTTAGCTCTCCATACAACCCAGGTCCTTCATCCTTCAAGGTGCTAGGGTTGGGTTTTTGTGAGAAGTGAAAGAGAGAGCAAAATGAGGGTAACAAATGGAAGGAGATAGCAAGGTATACATTGATGATGGTTAGGTGAGCAAAAACTTGTGAAGAAAGATAGAAGAGAAGAGATGGTGAAGAATAGTCATGAAATGGGAAGAGGACCAAGAACGAAAACAATAGAATGGTCTTGAAAAATTAAAACCATTGTAGGGTAGGGCATTGTTTGGGAAGTGACACAATCCAAACCAATAGAGACAAGACATGGATTAAGTTCTTTCATTAACTATTCCAATCAATTCCCATTCCTAATCCAATTGTCCCCAAATTTTCATTAACGCTTGCCAATAAACCCCAAAGTCATTTATCAAAATTTCCATTATTATTTGACATTTATTTATACTACCATTCATCAATTGTTCTGCCGCTTAGCATTTTTCCTAGCCCAAAAATTACTTAAATTTTCTGAAATTTTCCTAAAATTCACCAAAAGATCTAAATCACTAAATACACTCTCCAAATCAATTTTCAACATACAAAAACCACAATTCTCAATATAACCACATTTACAAATCAATTATACTCGAAATTTGTCAATTAATGTATGTACAAATATTTTCATGTGTGTAAAAAATTCAATATTCACGTGTGTGTATGCTAACAATATGCATGAGCTGAGATGCATTTTTCTTAATCTATCATTGATCACATATATACCATATTTTAACCCTTAGTACAGGAATGAGATGTTACACTTGATGTCTATTTGCCATATGTCATAATCAAAATAGGTTGCTACGGCCAAAAGAATCCTGATGGACATAAGGATGGCAACTGGAGAAAACGTCTCCTCATAATCTATATCCTCTTTTTGAGTATAGCCTTGAGCTACCAATCTACCTTTAAAGGTCTTTACCTTCCATTTGATCCTCTTTTCTTTTGTAGATCCATTTTATGGCTTTTATACCTAGTGGTAGATCTACAAGGATCTAGACTTCATTAGTGTACATGGAATCTATTTCTGATTCCATTGCCTTAAGCCAATTTTCTACATCAATATCATTAATAGCCTGAATATACGTAATAGGATCCATTTGTTCTTTGTCTAAAATGGCAATTAAGCCTTCTCCTAGACTTAGATACCTATCTGGCTGTCTCACAACCATCCCCCTACATCTAGGCACTACTTGTTGTTCAAGTTGCACTTTGGATTCAACTCTTGAATCCATTTCGACATATTATTCTGTTATATCCATATCAACTCTTGAATTGGATGAAATAGCTAACTCCTTTAAGAAGGTCACATTTGTCAACACAAATACCTTCCTATCTTAAGGATTGTAAAAATAGTATCCTCGAGTACCAGTAGGATACCCTACAAATAAACATACTTCTAACCTTGGTTCCATCTTCGTGGATTCAGGCCTTAGAACATGGGCTGGGCAGCTCCAAGTCCTCAAGTGCAACAATGAAGGCACTCGACTAGTCTGCAACTCCCTAGGTATTTTAGGCACTGATTTGGATGGAGCAAAGTTGAGAAGATATGTTGGCTTTTGTGTGGGATATCCTTAGAACGATTCTGGAAGGCTAGCATAGGACATCGTCGATCTTATCATTTTCAATAGAGTCCTATCCCTCCTCTCAATTACACCATTCTGTTGAGGTGTTCAGGAAGCTGACAAGTTGGAAACAATTTTATTTTCAATTAAATATTGTTGGAACTCTCCAAGTAAGTACTCACCACCTCGATCTGATCGAAGTTGTTTTAATGGATTGATAAGCTACTTCTCAGATTCGACTTTGAATTCTTTGAACTTTTCAAAGGATTCAATCTTTTTATGCATCAAATATAAATAACCATGTCTTGAGTAATCATCTGCAAAGGTTATGAAGTATTTATAACCTCTTCTTTCTTGTACGTTCATTGGCCCACACATTTATATGTACCAAGTCCAACATAGATTCAGATCTGTTTTTTTTTTAAGGAAATGAGGCCTTGGTCATTTTTCCTTCAATAAAAGATTCACAAGTGGGTAATGGATCATTATCCAAGCCCGTAAGGATCCCATCTTTCACTAACTTGTCAAGTCTTTTCTGATTAATATGACCCATTCTTAAATGCCATAGATATTTTGAAGTAATGCTAGAGACATTGGATTGTCTTGGTTTTATTAATTCTGTGGTATTTAGTGAGACTGTCATAGGTTCTATAAAGAAAAATCCCTATTTAGTTGTTGCATTACAAATAAAATCCTTATTCTCATATATTGAAACAACATTTTCGAAATGTAAGGAATAACCCGATTTTATTTTAAAAAAAATAGAAATCATGTTCCTTACAATCATTGACATGTAATAAGCATCCTCTAAATATAACTGATTAAACTTGTTATGGTAAGCTCTTGGAGGCTGAATCAAAGTGTTCTATGAATTGCAATATAGGGTGAAAACTCAGGTCATTCTCTTGACTGGAACCTAAACAATTGAATCTAAGTTAACCTATATGTCATGCTATGCAAACTAATTCAAAGAAAAGGAGGGTTTTGATTTTTCAAACTAATTGATACGTCTAATTTAAATGTAAAAGTTAATGCTCTTGGATTTTAGTGAAATATAAAACTGGAGGATGAAAAACACAAAAGACTATATAGTGATAAAGTCTACTTGAAAGTGAGTTTTGGCTTTCATTGTTTGAAATTAATTAAAGAGAGAGCAGAAATCACTAAGCTTCAAAAATTTGAATCTTGAAACACTTTTCAACTCTAGGATCTTAATCAATGAGACTTCATTTTTTAAAATCCCGTTAAGCACTCTTAGTGTGTGAAGTAGGATTAGTTAATGCAATTAGTCAAACGAAATCTAAAATCATCTCAACATTAAACACAACCATGCAAGACAATAGATAATCAAAATGATTTCAAACAGACATATATGAAACTTCATACATTTCAGCTCAAAGTTCTACATAAACCAATCCATCCAACATATAATGAATATCCAACATTTGATTAAAACTGTAATCAAATAGCTCATCTGCAAATCATAAGTCCTAGACCTAGGATATATAAACTCATAGCTAAACTATGGATTAAGCTACTTTCCTTTTTCAGGCGATTGAACTCTAGCCATTGCTGCACCATTAAGAGGAAAAGAAATGCCTAGCCACTCATAGAACCTAGAAACTTCACAACTTGGAATACATCTGAATCATCCATGGTGGAGGTTTAATAGTGGAAGAAAATATGTAGGGGGTAAGAGTGTTAACCAGAGAAAATGATGAAGGAGAGAGTGTAGAATGTGTTCTCTGACTCCCTAGTCCTACTTATCCGAAAATAGGGTTTTTAATGATATTCGGGTCGGGTCATAATGTTACATCCCGTCACCGATGGGAAGGGTAAGATAGTAATTTGGAACGGGCTAAGAGTGTTTAAAATTGTTTGGCTGTATTTATGCATTCATATATGCACGTGAATAATAAATTTTGCACATGAAAAATGACTGTACATGCATTCATGACATTTTC
>JAOSBN010085195.1:0-12255 GCA_027563595.1 Erythroxylum suave | reverse complement strand
TGAAATGAAAGATAATTCGTCATCATCTTCACTTGAATCGTGATCAGATTCACTGGTATCATCATTCTTGACTTCTTTGATCTTTAATGCTTTTGACAAAGAACTTTTATTTCTCAGAGTCTTGTGATTTTTCTGACCAGTCTTTAATGCTATGGATTTGTCTCTTTTAGGTTTATCTTCAGCATCAAACTCTACTTCATGTATCTTCAAAGAACTAAGCAATTCGTCTAGCTTTAATTTGCTCAAGTCTTTGGCTTCTTGTATTGCAGTGACTTTGGGTCTCTATCTTTTCGGTAGACTTCTGAGAATCTTCCTCACATGGTCTTGATTATCATAGATTCTCCTAAGAGCTTTAAATCCATTAACGATAGTTTGAAATCATTCAAACATCTGATCAATAGACTCATCTTCTTTCATTTTAAATAGCTTAAACTAATGTACGAGAATACTAATCTTGGACTCTTTCACTTGGTTTGTGCCTTCATGTGCGATGGATAAAGTGTCCCACATCTCCTTCGCAGTTTCGCATTTATGAACTTTATCATATTCACTTCTGCTTAACGCACAACTCAAAAAGAACTTGGCCTTTGAATTTTGTTGAAATCTAGCTTTGTGATCAGCTGACCATCTGTTACGAGGAATGGTATTTCCTTCATCATCTATTGGTACATATGGTCCATTCTCGATGATATCCCAAAGATTAATGTATGTGGATTCTATGAAGAGTCGCATCCTGTCCTTCCAATAATAATTTCATCATTGAACAAAGGAGGTCTAGTGACGGAGGCACCTTCAGCTATAAAAACATGTGATTCAGCCATGGATCTTTGTCCTCACTTTGTAAAGGTGGTTCTTGGGAATCGAGCTCTAAGACCAATTGAAATAAATCATACGTCAATAGAGAATTTACGTACAATAAACTAGATACACAAGAAGGGGGTTGAATTGTGTATTCTTTTTGTGAATACAAAATCTTTAATAAATCTTGTTAAGAACTTCTCTAACTTGTTAAAAGAATATCACAAAAATTATACAAAAATTGTTACAAAGTTAAATCGCAAATAACTTCTATATACTTGTTTAACAACAAAATAAACTAAAGTAAAAGGATAGAAGATAGACACTGCGATTTTTATACTGGTTCACCCCAAATCGTGGGCTACATCCAGTCCTCAGAGTTCGTCTGAGTATTTCACTATACTTCGAAAAATTACAAGTATTCTTTCTTCCCTTCCAGAGCCTCTTTAGGTCTCTTAAACAAAGTATTCTTTTTCCTAACTTAGCCTCCCCAGGCTCTTAATCTTTTCTTTCTCTCACTAGAAAGATATTGTGAGCTTTTGTTCCAATAGGGTTAGCTCTCTTAGTATCGCACTACAGAATTTTTCTTTTATAAGTAAACACTTGAAAGCTCAAAGATCAATAATTTTTCAAAGGTTGTAAGATTGTCTAATCTTCGACTACGACTACTATTTATAGCCTAAGTCACCAACTGCTTCTTGATTCTTGATAACTGCTTCTTGAATCTTGATAACCGTTATTTAGTCGAGTTCTGTAACTAACTCCAACTAAGTAATTGTTCGACGTACTAGCATATCTTCTTCTTTGTATCATCTGTGTTTTCCTCTTTTTTATGTTTTCAACTTCTTCTGTATCTTCTTCTTCTTCTTTTGTGTTCTGTGCTTCTTCTGTATTTTGCGCTTCTTCTATGTTTTCACTTCTTCTGTGTTTTGTGTTTTTTCTATTTTTTTCCTTTCTTCTGTGCTTTGTGCTTCTTCTATGTTTTCACTTCTTTTGTGTTTTGCGCTTCTTCTATGTTTTCACTTCTTCTGTGATTTATGCTCCTTCTGTATTTTCACTTCTTCTATATCTCCACTTCTTCTGTGTTCTCTGCTTCTTCTGCACACTTAACACACTTATCAAAATCGTTCATTTATTTCTAACATTATTATTATTTGATTGTCATCAAAATTAATCATCGTGAAGTCCTTTTGACTTAACAGTTTGAAGTATCAATTGTTCTTAGAAAATTAATTATTACAATTAACACTCATTTTTGACAAATTTTTACTCTCAAACTACATAAAATAAAGGTAGACATTCAAGAGTCAAATTAAGCATAAAATCTAGAAATAAGAGCCAAAAAGTGTAGTAAGGGTCATGAAAATGTCGCTGATTTATATAATAAACTTAGGCTCAATCAACAAGTCCTTATGGACTATATATTATATATAAATGCAGTTTCTTTTTGTCATTTACATTTGACGGTGTTATGCAACTAAGATGTACATTAATATCTATATATTTCTTTTGATGTATATGTGATGTTGCTTACATAATGACAAGAGTTTAATTTTACGGTAAATAATATTAGTAATGAAAGAATAAATTGCCACTTTTATTGTTACAAATTATTGCCTAAAAAATTTCACTTTGTTGCTTATAAAGATTTAAAAGTGTTGCAATATCTATTTAACATTGTTGTCATAGTTTGAAAATAATGTGTTGCTTTAGTCAAAATTTAAAGCAACATTTTTTATTTTACTGCGTAATCAAAAAATTTTGTTGCCTTATACTTATTGCAATGCCACTTCTTCTAACGATATGAGTACTGTTGCCTTAAGAAAAAAAGTTACGATAATTATACTTACGACTAGGCTTTTTTCTACTGCCTAAAGCACTTTTTTCCATAGTGACCAAATGGAATGCTGTACAAATGCAGGATCTAGGAAAGTTTAATAGTACGCAACTTGACCTCTACCAAGTTTCTGATAGACCCATATGGAAATGTGACATGAAGATATTACAAAAAAGTCAAATAAACGTAAAAGATGAAAAATAACTTAGAATAACATAACAATAAAAGATAAAATAAAATAAAAACAGTTTAAAAATACTATAAATCTGCATTAGGAGATGCAAGTTTAGAAGACAAAGTTGTAAGAAAAGAGCAGCACAAATATACCTGATATGTTGCAAATTTCGCTCACCATTTCTCAAGTTGTGCATGTCATCCTTGTTATTCATGTATCCATCATCCCCTTCCCCTGAAATTGTGCTTTTCTTTTGAAATTGAAGCCCTATACATAACTTAGAATCAACACATTATCGAATATAAATCATAAACAAACATAAATGATAAACTCAACATCAATAAACCTGCATAGAGCAACTTATAGACTTGCTCACATCTAGACTAAAAAGAAGCAAGTAGCGCAAAAATACCCAGAACTAGAAATCAAAACATGGAAATAAGAACCAAACAAGTAGAAACAAAATAGGAAGGAGAGCAAGGGAAGAAGATGGAGGAGAACCTTGAGATAGGTCTAAATCCCTTGTCAACCTAACAACCTAAAAATCCTATCTCCTACAGAAAGAAAAGGAAGCCCCAAAACCCACCTCTCATCCATAAACTACTCCAGGACCATAACAACAAATCAACATCATAGGCCATCATAGCAAAACTACATTATAGACCCAAAAAAAAAACATAATGAACATATTAAAACTCGTCATGAACAAAAACTTAAAGAACTTTGATCATATCCTTAGTTTCACTAGAAATACAAGTCCAACGTTACTCTAAATAAAGCATCATCACATCCCTATCCTCTGTAAATAGAGCATATTTTTGAGACCTCACACTTAAACCAATAAGTTTAGAGCTCAAATCCAACTTACATCCAATAACCCTCATGAACTCTCTATTACTAGCAAATAAAACCTCACTATTAATATGCAAATTATTCAAGGTAAACTATAAACATCATGAGTCGGATTTCCCATTTTATAGTATTGAGAAAAGAAAATGAGGTTAGGGGCTTCTAACACAAAATGATGGCCTCCATAAGTGGGTGTGCGCTTGAACCATGCTTCTCTGCTTCAATGGAGCAAAAGGTTGAATCTTTACTACTTTGAAGCCTTGATAGAGTGAAAGATCAGAGAAAGATATGTTTTTTAAGAATAAAGAGGACCAATTTTCTCTAAAGTGAACATTGTTACCCTGGATGGGCATTTTTCCCTCTTAAGATAGACAATACTTTCATCTTCCTCTGGCTAGTTTTAAAATTGAGCACATTTCGAGAATCTTCATGGACCTTAGCAAGAGGCTCCACTCCTTAAAGAGATATGCTTGAAGAATTTCCAACCCTATATAAACTTATGGAAATTAACAATGTGAAGTCACTGAGCAAGCAAAATACAAAAAAAGGAGACAAGAGAGCTTAGAGGAATATTGTTGCAACTCAATCTTCCTAGGAAAAACCAAAACACTTTTAGGATACAGTAGTGAATGGCAATGTTGCTCCTCCAATAGAGATGCTATAGATGGGTGTGAACAATGGAGTAATACCCTTGTAGGCTTCTTCTTTAACAAGAGACTAATGTTCCCACTAATGTAAAACTGAGCTCAAGCTAGATGGGTTAGTGCGGGTCTTAATAAGATCCTGTTAATTGAAGATGATTCCTTCCTATTCAAGTTCACAGATAGCATGAACTAGATCATGGAATCTGGACCTTTGCATATAGCTGGACATCCTATGTTCATCTAAAAATGGATACTTGGTCTAGAATTTGACAAAGCTAGCATCAAATCCATCCCTTTGTGGATTAATCTTCACAATATACCTCTAGAATATTAGACGTTGGATGACTTACGCTTTCTAACAAGCTTAATTGGGAAACCTATATCTTTTAATATAGCTATTGCTAAGTTGTAGAAAGTCTATTATGCTAGAGTCTACATGGAAGTTAACCCCAAGATCGTTCTCCCTGAATCACTACTTGTGATGAAGCTAAATGTGTCTAATGAATTGGTGAAAGCTGAAATTCATTTCTCATATAACTAGAAACCTCAGATGGGGAAACAAACTTGGAAACCAATTGGAAAAATATTCTCTGTAGGAGATTATAGTTAACTCATGGGAATTACTAATGCTATAACAAATTTTGATGAAGCTCAGATTGAAATAATTGCTGATAATATAAATGTCTCAACCAAATTCAAATATGAGTATGATTGAAGTTAAGCAAGCTAGAGAGGAGACTGATGTCTATAATTCAAATTCTTCTAGCATTCAGTTAGAAGATCATACTTTACTATAAAGAGAAGAAGAGAATATGGAGTAGGTTGAACATTTACCTGTAGCCTCTAGCAAGTTAGGGAGGAAAAGAAGAAAACTGGTAACTACCCTTCATTTATCACTAAGAAATATTAGAGGACTTAATGTACCTCGTAAAGGTCAGGAAGTAAAGGATCCTTTGCTAGAAAATAAAACTTTAATTTTGGGATTGCTGGAAACGAAAACTAAAGCTCAGAACATTCAAAAAGTCATAAAATTCCTAGGAAAAGATTGGAAGTTTGGTTCAACCACACACACACCACTATAATGGAAGTATCATCTATGCTTTTAACAAAAGGAAACTATAGACATAGAGGAAAAAATGTATAGAAGACCTCAAAACCCAGTTTTGACTTTTCTATATGCATATTAAGGAACAAGTTGTGGTATGAATGGAGAGAGTGTCTATCACGACCATGGCATTGTTTTCGTTTCCAATTTTTTTTATAGATTCTTATCCAAATCTTTTTGATTATGTGTGAGACCTTTCAAACACTTCCAAATAAATGAAGAAGGATTTATTGTGTGTGAATTGTAAAATCAAACAATGGATTTTAAGATTAATTATAATGCATTCCAAAGAAAACTTACTTATACATAAATGATTGGTATGCATATTTATTACTCATATATATATAGTATGATTATAAAAGTGTGATTTTGACACCCTCCTAATGGTGGTAAGTTATGACTTGCATGTATGAATACATATATAGATTTTATGACTTGAAATATATTTCGTATGAATTGTGAAATTTGCAAATGGTTAAAGGAAATGTTATGGTGCCCGATCTATTATCTTGGTTATGGATAGATAGGCATGCTTATAGGGTTATAGTGTAGTTTGTACAGTTTGACACCACTAGTTTCCATAGTTTGATACCTTTAGGTATCCACAGTTTGATATCTTCAGATATCCACAGCATCTATTATCCACATCTACAAAAATGTGTAGGCCTAGCATAGAAAGTAAAGTAAAGAGATATAAATAAGAAATATAGTATGACAACAAAAATAATCAATATATGAATGAGCATTTGCATTTGTATTGATAATTTGTATCATTGAGTGTTAAATATCAATGTTCGAGTTTTGAAGGTAAATTTATGGTACATGAAAAAATTATTCAAGCATGTTTGCATTATTTATTTGATTAAGTATGCCATCATTATTTATATTTGTTTGATGTTCAAGATTGTATGGACTTGGCAAATGACTGTTATGAGTCGTCATCCAAACTAAGTGCTTCCCACTTAGCTTTCAAGCTTAGTAGGGTGTTAATCCGTGTAGGTCTAAGTAATGGGAGTGAGGTACAGGGAACATCTGTAGGGACCAAGGCTAATAGATAGAAGAAAAAGAACTTTTCGAAGGTATTTTTAGTTAAATATGATTGTATATGTAATGATTAAAGGAAATCATATATTTTCTTTTGGATTACCATGTAAATGTAAAAATGTTTTACTACTGTTAAATGATAATGTTAAGCACTGGGGAGTTTGGTAATGTGCATATGTATATCATTGAACTGAAATGTATTTCGTGAATGTATGTACAGGAAACTGGTTGTACAACACCTACAACCATCCACACATAAAGCAACCAATTTCCAGTACATATATTGATGGCATACATTTCGATTTAGTGCTACAAATATAAACGTCACAAAACTCCCAAATGCTTAAAATTATCATTTAACAGTAGTAGTAGAACATTTTTACATTCACATGGTAATCCAAATGAAAAAATATGATTTCCTTTAACCATTACATATACAATCATTTTTAACTAAAATGCCTTCCAAAAGTACTTTTTCCTTTATCTGTTGGCCTTCGTCCTTATAGATGCTCAATGTACCTTATTCTTATGACTTGGATCTATATGAATTAACACCCGTGCTAAGCCTGAAAGCTTAGTGAGGAAATGCTTAGTTTGGGTAACCACTAATAAGTGTGAGTTGCATCATGTTGTGGGGCTTAATTCAATATGTATTTAATTGTTAATTCAATCGTTTGGTATATGTTTAGATTATAATTGTGTTTGTTTGTTAATTATTTATGTTTGAGTGTTTTTTATGGGTTAGTACAAGTCTTTTGAGCTTAATTATTATGTTTTTGATGTACCTTAATTGTTTCTTAGTGTTTCAGGGTCAGCATCGAAGAATGGAGAAGTTTCGAAGACACTTGGGCCGAAGCAATGGCCCACGATTGTGGCACAGCAGGCCATAATCATGACAGAAACACTATATTCAGCCTACGATCATAGCCTATATGTCATTATTGTGACAGAAGCCCAGGACACAGCCCACAATCATGACATGTTTTCCACGATCATGATAGAAGGCTTAGATGTGGCCTACAATCGTGGCCTATGTCAGGTAAACACGTTGACAATAAAAAAAGTAAAGTTTCGAGGGAGTTTTTAGAACTTTCGGACCCAAAAAACCCTGGGGCTGCCCAGAACACAAAAGGTATATAAAGAATAAGACAAAGAAGATAAGGAGCTTTTACATCAGCTACTTTAAAAGAAACTTTAGAGAGAATTGTTGAGAGATAGAGAAAGAGAAGAAGCCAATTTGACATACTTCTTAGATTAGGAGTTTCCTAACATTACTGCCTATAATACACCACTCTCATAGAGCACATGCTCGAACGTATTTATGATATTTGAGAACATACTCTACGAGGATGACATGTTAGGACAATCAGTCAACTCATTGCAATTTTTTTTCATCAACACATCTCAAGCAAACCAGTAATCACTTTGGCCCAATTCATTAACAAACCTATCCAGTCATAAATGTCATTACACTTTACAATTTACACATACATTGTACAACATTTGACAAATACAATTTGAATACAAATATCACTGAAACATTTGCAGGTACAACTCATCACAACTGCTAGCTCATGTCCAATGCAATTGCTATACTCGAATTAGTATAACTAGATCTCCTCTGAAATTGGAAAGTCAATGATGCAATTTTGGTGAGTTTTGCGGACTCAGTGAGTGAACCATCCTCGATGTGCTCACTCAGAATAATACACATATCAAAACCAAATTCACATATATCTCAACATAATTATACATCATGAATATCACACATTTCACATACTCATTTCATTATAATCTGATCATTTTCTTAATCGTTTATAACATCACAATTTAGTAAATTCATATAATCTTTCACATAATATATGTATATGTATAAATGCAAATGCATATGAGACACACTTTTGTTGGTACTTTGTTATGACCAAGTTCCTATTAACCCATATCCATTGTAGATACTGGGCTCATTGATAGCTATCCCGCATCAATTTTTAGATACTAGGCTTATTATAGTAATGAGTCCATGGCTCTTTATGCACATTTATAGGCTTTAAGCTCCACTGGCCACTCTAGTCATAACTCCTTTATCTGATCATGCATCTCAATATTATGACATGCATCATTTCTCATTATGTGGAATCAATCACTTTCATTCACTGCATATTGCCATTTTCACTTTTCAACGGATCTATGTCTGACATTCGACGTTGTGTTGAGTACACTTATTTCTTTCAAATTCACATTCAATTTTGAATACTTATAATACGATCTCAATTATCAAACTCCTCAGACTATCAATGTCCGGAATCATCACATTCACATTAATACCATTTTAATAACTAAAATTTAAACAAATATAAATCAATCCTAGTGAGAACATCTAGGTTGACTCACAGTACGCTCCAGACTAGCTATTGCCTTTATGATTGTTGGCCCCCTAAAATTTTTCTTGAGGAATAAGCATGATTTAAATAAATTATGACGTCCTTAAGGGATTATATTATGGAGTTAATTATTATGTCAATGTTGGTAAGATTTTATGACATAGATAAATTGAATTGAAGTATTAAAATTGTAAGATTGTATAAGGGAAAATTGGGCATGAAACTTAAGGTTATAAGACATAAGGCCTTAGGCAAGGGGAAAAATGGACTTTGCACACTCATTAAGGCTATTAAAAGAAGAAGAAGTTATTGTCTTGTATTTTTAAGAAGCAAGGAACGTGAGTGAAGAGAAGAAGAGAAGAAAAGAAGAAAAGAAGAGAAAAAGGAGGAAAATTAAGGCTTTGAAGAGCTTGAAGATTTTGAGGTTAAAACAAGTAAGTATGAGTATTACCCTTCTTGATTGTTAGATGATGCATATTTAGGGTTGGATAGAAGTGAATATGTGTAGAGTTGTGATGAATGGTTTATGTGAATGTTTGGGTTTGTTAATGATCAAAGCTAGATTATGAATTGTTGTGCATGATATTGGATTGGAATTGTGTTGAAAATGAAGTAAAAGAGACGAGTTAGTTTATATGTGAAAGGTGGGAAGTAAGAAGATGGAAAATGTCCCAAACCACGTTTTCGGATTGGGTTTCTAGACATTTTCTCCACGGCGAACTTCGGAATTTTGCCGCGGCGACACAAAGCATGCTCTAAGAGGTGTTTTCTGGGCATTTTCGTCGTGGCAAACTTTCCAGCACCGAATATGCTTGGGTATTTTGGGCATAACATTTTTTTAGTTATCCAAATGAGATTATTTTTTATTTTTTGTAAACTAGAGACATAGGACTACAAATTATATGAAGGAATCAAGTCTAAATTCAGTCTCTAAGGATTTCAATTTTGGGGTGGAAGATGAATGTAGAATCTTGTTTCAGCATGAGAAGTAGTTTAGATTGTTGAGGTGTGACTTTGCAATTTCTAAACCAAATTGAATGGAATTTTGGATATTGATTAAGGAAATCAAGTGAGACAAGAGAGGCAAGAGGATCAAGGGTAAAGACATCTCTAAACAAGCTAGCAAGCAAGGAATTCAAGGTGGGTACATTTTTATAATAGAGTAAATAAGCCAATCAGTATTTTTCTTCGAATCAAGAAAGCTATATGGTTTTAATTGCATCATGGATGTTGTATTTGTTGCATTTGGTTGACTGTGAAATTGTTGCATTTAATTGTTGCATGAATTGTATTCACGATTTATGAAAATGAGTTCTTTTTGAAAAAATGCAAGATTATGAGATCAGGTTTTCAAGAATGTTTCTTTGAAATACCTCATGTGCATGAAAAACAAGTTTCCAACAAGATGCCATTTATGGCAAACTGTTTTCACTTCATGAATTACATGTTATGTGGGTTTTTGGTAGTCTCTCAAGAACCATCAGGTGCACGTTGACCTAAGAATAGGCTTCTCTCGTCTGCCCGCTAGTGGCATGGAACTCCTTCAAGCACTCCCTCAAGTTTACGACTATACAGGACCATTATATGGAAATGTGTAGTGCATCATGAATTGGACTTACCTGAACCATTCTGATATGCTTATATGCTTATGATATGTTTGACATGATGGATGCATACATGATTTGTACTATTGTAAATTTTTGACAAATTGAAAATTCCACGAAATAAGTGTTTTATGATTTTTAAATGCAAAATTAATATGGTTATGAAAAGGTTCAATGATATTGAGTTTTATAAAGGTTTTTACTTATTTCTCGATTATAAACTTGTTAACCAAGAGCTTTAAGCTCACCCCCATTCTCCTCCCCATATCCAGGTGATGAGCAAAAGATAGAGTGAAAGAGAGTCAAGACCTAACTTTGATTATGCATATTTTTGTATTATAAGCTAGATTTTATAATCATGAGGTTTTAGTTGCATTTCAAGTATCTTATGTATTTTGGGATGTTGAGACATTGGTGTATTATGGTTTGAAATGTCACTTCAGCTTTGTAAAGAACTCTTATCTTTTGATGTAAATGAGTTATGAGTCACGTATGGATGATGTCGAGTAGAAATATGAATTTGTGTAAGGATAAAGTTGAGATGATGAATTTTGATCATGAATTTTTGATACATAGTGAGATGTCATGGGAGAAAGATAAGAATTATGAATAATTAGAACAATTCATAAGAAATGAATTAAATGAAAAAGATTAGAAAGTATCATGAGATAATACTGAATTGTTATGAAAAGATAGCGCTTTAAAGGGAGTGAATTTAGGACGACGTAAATTGAAAGCAAGGAAAGAGTGATGTAGAAATCATTGAAATTTTAGGTTTAAGGGTTGAGTTTCCAGGGGTTTCACCGCAGCAAAACCACAAGGGTCGCCGCGGCGAAAATACCATTGTAGGTTCATCGCGGCGAAAGTTAACTTTCTCGCCATGGCGTATTTGTCCTGAGAGGAGCAGGAGGAAAAATTCTGGACCTCTGCCGCAGCAAAGTTAAAAGTTCGCCTCGGCAAACCCGCCATACCTCCGAAGGATTTTTAGCTTTCGCTATGCCCAAACTTGAAGTTTCATAATCCCATGGCCTCAAAGCAGGAAGATGAACCGATAATGATTAAGGCATTCTCTATTGGAAATAGCTCAAGTCTTATGATTTTCCACAAGAGTTAGACTTCAGAAACGGGGTCTAACATATGTGGTATTGTTCTTTGTTTGTTATTAATGTTTTAATTTAATTTTCCAAATTATTTTCGTTAAACAATTTCATTTCTTAAACAAAGTTTGATCTAGATTAAGTGGTGTATGGGCATCAATTCATGTGGGATCGATATCTGCTTTTAAACTACAAGTAATGTAACACCCCCTTACTGTAGGGTATACACCGGGACATTCAAAGGTAATCTCGGTACATATCCTACGATAAGGGTGAGCTACTTTCGATCACTACTTAAACTTCAAATGGCATCATTTCATTTCTCACTAAAAGCATCACATGAAACTTCACAATATTTTGAAACCCAACATTTTACTCATTTCATTTCACAAAGTCAAAAGTCTACATTGTATCTTTCAACAATTTCCATATGTACATCATTAAACCTAGTACAAAAATACTACATGAATGAGGAAAAATATACAAATCTATCTAATTTGTTTAAAAGTCCCAGCTAACTGGCCTTTGAGCCATGACTCCTCTTGCCAAAACACAAATTACACAGCTAGTAGAGCCTCTCAATAGCTAAAGTCGTCCCTCGGTCCTGAAAAGACAACATTGCAATTTTGTTGAGTTTTGAGAATTCAATGAGGTAACCATCATCGATGGTTCACTCAATTCATGCATCACATTATTTCATATAACATATAATCATATTGGA
>JAOSBN010085164.1:0-12257 GCA_027563595.1 Erythroxylum suave | reverse complement strand
AAGCAGTTGGTTAGTAGACACAACACTTTTGGGAGCAAAGCTACTTCTAAATTGTTTATCTTTTAAATAAGCCTCACAAACCTGATTGCTTCCAAACTTCAAAGTCGGTAATCCTCTTACTAACTCAATTTGGACAATTTTGATATAATGCTCAGACTAGCATGTCCAAATCTTCTGTGCCAGATAAAAGAATCCTTTTCTATAGAAACAAAACACTTGACATTTTGTTAAGAAAAATTTTCCAATTGAGTAAAATATATGATTTGATTTATAGGACCAATAAATACAATATTGTCATTAAGATTATCAATAATTTCACAAATGTGATGCATAATAAAAAGTAACTCTATAACCTTTATTATGTAATTGACTTACACTCAACAAGTTATGTTTCAATCCATCAACATAAAGAACATTATCAATAGAAGCAGAGTCAGAGTCACCAAATTTACCAATTCCAATGACTTTTACCATATTTTTATTGTCAAAGACAACATTACCTTCATCTTTTCTTTCAATGTAGTTGAAATGTGATATTTCACCTATCATATGCTTCGAACAACCACTATCAACTATCCATTTATTTTCTCTTGTCTCCGTTTTGAAGCATATTTGTAGAAAATATTATTACATTTTAGGTACTTACATTGTTCTAGGTCCTTTCAAGTTAGTAACTTGACCTTTTGGCCTCCTAACGTACATTTGAGATAATTCTTTATTTTACAAAATTTACAAGAATGACTAATATGACTATGTCTACCATAGAAGAAGCATACAACAGATGAATGAGAATAGCTATAATTTCCACTATGTATTAGCTTCTTGCTGTTTTAATTATAGTCACTGGTTGATTTAACAAAGAAGTTCTTGTATGGCCTAACATTATTATTTTCATTGTAACGTATTCCAGCTTTATCAAAACTGCATTTACCAATAGCAAGTGGTGCATCAAGGTTGTTCCTTCCATCAATGAACTTTGCAAGATCTTTTCTAGAGATAAAATATTTCTTGAACATTTCTCTTTCTCAAGTTCTAGGGTGACAATCTTTTCTTCTAGCTGTCTCACTTTATTAGAATCATTCTTAAGTAAAGTATTTTCTAACTTGGCTAATCTTTCTTCCAGAACTTCCTTTTTAGAAACCTTTTGCTTATAATCATTCTTAAGAGACATATTCTTCGTTGTCAGCTTTTCATTTAAGAATTCTGATAATCTAGTCTTCCTCTTCAAAGATGTTTCATTGTTCTTGGACTTCTTAACTTCTTTGAAATACTTCACTGTCAATTTTTGTACTGATCATACAATTCATGATATGCATTTCTCAATTCATCAACTTCAATATTAGAGTCATAATAATATACCTTATTATCTCCTGATTCAGCCATGAAGCAAACATTGCCAACTTCTTCTGGCTTTTCTTCTTCTTCGAATTTTCCAAAATCTTCATCTGACTAGGCTACAATCATCACTTACTTCCTGGGCTTTCTATTCTCTGTTTTGTCCTTCTAAAGAAGGGGACATTTTGATCTTGTATGTCCAGGCTTCTTGCAATGATAGCATATGATTTGATTGTTTTGTGTATTGCTATTCCTACTGCTACCTTTTGGTAGGGACTTGTTGTTTCCGATTTTCCTATTCCCTTCTCTTTCCTTTATCAGTTTCTTTTTGTAGAAGTTAGCATATTTCCTAACCATGAAATTGAATTTGTCATCTCTATCTATTTACAACTTAGTGTCACTTTCATCACTGATTGATTCATCAGTTGCTTTTAATGTCATTTCTCTTTTGTATGAGGATCCTTCTTCTCGCCTAAACTCGGCTTCATGGATCATTAAGTTTCCTCTTAGCCACTCAAGTGAGATGGTATCAAGATCCTTTATAGTTTCCAGAGTTGTTACTTTGGTCTCCATCCCTTTGGTAGTGATCTTAGAATCTTTACTACGAGTTCATTGTTGGGATATATCTTTCCCAAGTTCTTTAAGGCCGTGATGATGATGTTGAACCTTGAAAGATTTCATCTATGATTTCTCCCTATTTCATGCCAATAGTTTCGTATTGATGCACTAAAAGGCTTACTCTATGTTTCTTTACCTCATTCGTTCTGTCAAAGGTAACTTGTACTTTTCCCCACATTTTCTTTGTTGTAGAGTAGTAGGATATCTTCTTAAGATAATGCATAGATCAAATGATGTTTTGTTTTAATGTTCAGCTGTGCATTTCTTCTATCAGCATTAGACCACACTTTTGTGTTTTTTGTAGTAGGAAGTGAAGCTCCAACTCTGATGGCTTGCCAGACTTCAATATTTACAGATTGGAGATAGATTGTGATTCTCTCTTTCCAATATGAGTAGTTGTTTCCATTAAATTAAGGAGGGTTTGAGACAGATTGTCTTTTAAGGCTTCTTAAATTGTTTGCCATGATTTATCATGTGTTGTAAAACACAATAAATGTGAAACTTCACTCTGATACCAAATGACAAAGCAAACACACGCAAGAAGGTGGTAAATTGTGTTTAAAAAAATACATGTTACTTTAAAAAAGGATAATATCCTTCTAATCAAAATAAATCTATAAATAGGAAGGTCCTATCAACTTTTGAAAAGATCCTATTAATGTGGAAAACAAAAGGATCCTATTAATTGAAAGGAGTCTGCTAGTGCTAAAAAAGAAAGGAGCCTACTAGCGATTAAAAATGAAAGGAGCTTATTAATCGATAGGAGCCTATTAATGCTCAAAAAATGAAAGGAACCTTTTAATTGATAGGAGCTTGTTAACACTCAAAAGTGAAAGGAACCTCTTGCAATAGAAAATCGAAGGAGCCTATTGTAAATCGAAGGAGTTTCTTGAAAATGCAAACTTATAATGAGGATGTTTGAAAATTAGGATGAGAGAAAGAATAACACAATCAATTTATACTATTTCAGCTTATATCGAAGTCTACACCTAGTCCCCAAGTATTCAACTTGAGTATTTTATTATAAAATTCAAGTAGTAAATTTTCACGAGCCTTTCCAAGCTCACAAATACATATTTTTCAAGATTCTCCAATTTTCCACACTCATAGTGTTTAGTAACACTCTACAAGGTCTCAAAGAGAAATATATATAGGACTTAATAGTCTCTCTTAATAGAGTGATTTTACTTTCTAAGATACAAAGAGTTTGATAAGACTTTCAAGAATATTGATGCTGCTAGGATATTTTGCAAGTCTCGTGTATTTCACAAATGCAGTGGCTCTTCCTCAGGAGGACATTTTCCTTAACTAACCGTTGCTTAATCTACAATATCTTTTCTTCGAAATTTGGACATTAAGAAGAATGCTATATCAAGGCTTCCATAGCTGATTATTTGAATTCATAAAAAACCTTTTGGATGCTACGGAACCATTTTTGAATAAGCAAGTTTATAAAGAAGGTTTCTGCAAGAAAGGAAGCAATTATCCTATAATTTTGTTTCCTTTTAAAAATTATACCATTGCCTATATGGGGAAATAAATCCAGTTTAAATATAACCCTTGAGCTAATAATAAGATACAAATTACTATTCATGCTTTATTATAATTTATATGTCAATCATAAATTAAACGAAAAATTTGTTTGTTATTCCTTTCCAAGGAGGAGCATGTCTCGCCCTAATTTCCAACATCTCATACAAAAAAACATAAGCTTAAGATAACACAGAATACACAAGACTTTTGAAAGAAAAAGACAATCTTTTCGTTAATCATAAAAGAAACGAGATTGTCTCGATTTTATGGAGTGGTAAGCTCCAAACAGGAATCATGGAAACTAAGCCCTCTATGGACGACTGTATAATAATAACTACACATGCCCTTAATGTATAACGCGCATGGTGATGTCATTTAAGCGCTTCACTATAATGTAGGAGGATCTGTCGACAGGTCCTCTTTTTCTGTCAATTTATTTCCAAAAAAAAATTTCAATCACATGAATATTAATTGACTGTTCATTAAACATTTTGTATTACATTCCTAGCATGTAGTTATGAGTATTTAATTAACTTGATGTGAATGTTATTACATCGTTAAGTGAAATGGTTTATTTTGCTTGACTGGAAGGTAGTAATACCTCCATGTCCCTACTTGATTCGTGAAAGCAATTTGTCTTTTAAATAATATAATCTTTTGTTCGTACAAACAACTAGCTGATATATGCGGATACATAATTGATAAAAGACCCTAAAGTAATGGTTATGGCCAATAGACTGGACTGCAACACTCCTAGAGGCGCACAAGACTAGCTTTATTATTCTATCTTTTTTTATGTTTTGTCTTTTTGCTCTGTCCTTCTCTTACATCTTCACCCATCCAACATATTCACCACCCGACAGTGTACAGCTAGCATTTCACACATCAGTAGAATATTTTCCCTAATTCTAGGACACTCAACCAATAGCAATACAGATAGAGTAGTATAAATACAGCACTGTACATACATTACAAGATGAATAAAAGTTTTATTCCTTCATCTTACTCAAACATTTTCGTATCACTCTTAAACCTTTCTTACATGGTATCAGAGTCTTCCCTCTGATTCCTACCTTTTAACCTAGAATGTCTAACACTGTTAATAATAGTCGCTCTAGTGCCACAAACATACCTACAACAAATGATTATGAGCCATATTCAGTCGCCAACACAGAAAACCCCGGTGCTGTGCTTGTCACTACACCCTTCAATGGCAACAACTACATTACTTGGAGCAAGTCCATGACCATAGCCTTGTGTGCCAAGGACAAGTTGTCCTTCATTGATGGGACCTGTGGGTATAAGTTGTCCTTCATTGATGGGACCTGCACCATGCCCACAGAAGATGCAGCATTGTTAGCAAAATGGAAGAGAGCAGATAGCATGGTAAAATCATGGATTCTCAATGCCATGACTAAAGAACTAGGTGATGCCTTTCTATCTTTTACTACTGCTAGAGATCTTTGGGTAGAATTACAAGAGAGGTTTGATGAGGCCAATGGGCCATTGTTATACCAAATAGAGAGGGAAATAAGCTCTCTTAAACAAGGCACTTTAACAGTGTCTGCCTATTATACACTAAGTTAAAGAAATTGTGGGATGATTTATCTAGCTTAAGTCCTATTCCTATCTGTACTTGTGACGCCTCAAGGGCCATTATTGCGAAAGAAAATGCTTACAGACTTGTTCAGTTTCTAATGGGTCTTAATGATGAGTTTGAACATGTAGTTAATCAAATCATGCTAATGGAGCCCTTACCTACTGTGAACAAAGCTTTCTCTATGCTACAAATAGTTGAAAGACAAAGGGTGGTAAATGTTACTATAGACAACAGTCCTAACATGGCAATGCTAGCTAAGCAATCAAATAGCCTGAGGAGAGGCGGTAGAAATAGCAACAATTCTAGTAAAGGGCCCTACCTCAAGAAGGAAGAAAAGTATTGTGAAAAGTGCAAGCAAAGTGGGCATACCTTGGAAACCTGCTTCAAAATTCACGGAATACCAAACTGGTACAAGGAACTGGCTGCCTAAAGGGAGAAAGGAAAAGCCAACTTAGTTCAAACAGCTGATAGCCCTGTAGAAATAACAAAAGAACAGAATGAAGAGAAGCCATGGAATGTACAAATATCCCATAGTATTGCTAGTTTCATTCAACAAGAAATAGGCAAAGCTATAAAAGGGAAAGCTGCGGCAGAGGTAAAATTTTCAGGGTATCAAAATTATGCAGGTAATGTTTCACATTCTGTGGACACAACATACAACCATATTGATTCTTGGCTTATTAATTCTGGTGCCTCTACATATATGACAGCAGACCTTACTCAATGCACTATCTATGCAGTTAATAATGCATATGATCCGATGACCCTGCCGGATGGGACTAAGCAAGAGGTTGCTCACATTGGGCAGTCACATTTAGGGGATACAATCTCCTTAAATGAACTTCTACATATTCCTAATTTTTTCAAAAACCTATTGTCTGTCAATAAGCTTACTACCCAAAATGAAGTTACTGCAATTTTCATCTCTAACAAGTTGTTTTTGCAGGACCTTCGGACTGATAATGTTATAGCCATTATCAAGGCGATGAATGGATTGTATGAGCTGAGCACCGAATCTCTCCTAACCCCAAATAGTCTAAAAGGTCCTTCTTTAGAGTTCTACAAGGCTGAAAGTGTTGTTTTTAATGTTTCAGTATCTTTTGATTTATGGAATTCTAGTCTAGGGCATGTATCCAAAGAAAAATTGCGGCACATTAATGAAATCAATGTTTCTATCCCTACTAAATATGATTGTCAAGTGTTTCCTTTGGCCAAACAACATAGGAAACCTTTCCCTAAACATGAGATACATTCAGTCAAACCTTTTGAAACCATTCATATGGATCTGTGGGGACCTTACAGTGTTTCTACCATGGGGGGTTCACATTATTTTCTTATAATCGTAGATGATTTCACTAGAGCTACCTGGACCTTCATACTAAGACACAAGTACCAAACCACTCAAACCATTATGCAATTTCTTAGAAACATTGAGAGACAATTTGACACTATAGTGTTAAAGATACAAATTGATAACAGGAAGGAGTTCATAAATCAGGAGTGTGCCAAAATCTTTATAGAAATGGGAATTCATCACTAAAAGAGCAACCCCTATACACCACAACAAAATGGTGTAGTGGAAATTAAGCACAAACACTTACTCCAGATCACTAGAGCCCTACTTTTCAAGGCCAAATTATCTAAGGGATATTGGGGAGAGGCCTATTAATAGCTACCTACTTAACCAACCGAATCCTAACTAAATCCCTAGGTTGGATAAGCCCCTTTGAGAAACTGCACAACAGAAAGCCTAGCTATGAACACCTTAAAACCTTTGGTTGCCTCTGCTTTGCCTTATACAAGACTCCAAGTAAGACAAAACTAGATCCTAGGTCAAAAAGGTGTGTCTTTCTTGGGTATATGCCAGATTTCAAAGCCTATAGAGTTATGGATCTAGCTACCAAAATAATATTTGTGTCAAGAGATGGTGTGTTCTATGAAAGTGTCTTCCCATTTAAAGAAAAAGTTGCAAACACTACACAAAATCTAGAACCTTTGTTCACAAGCTCCCTAACCAATTCAGACACAGAATATCCTACACAAACACCTACCATGACACCAACACAACCTACTGAGTTGTGTGACAACAATTCAGAACAAACCACCTACATACCCGAATATCCATTACCAAACAACCCACCTGACCAAACCATATTACCAACAGCTCCCACACAAAGAAAAAGCAACAGAATTCACATGACACCCAAATACCTGCAAGATTATATCCTCCAAACTTTAACAAACCAGTCCATTCACCCTCTTGATGACCATGTAGCATTACAAGTTTGTTGTCTTGTTGGAACAAATGAAGACAGATTAAGAATGTTGAGGATCAAGCATAGCAATGATTACAGAAATTTCATAGGTAATGTTTCTGAAACTTTTGAACCTTTATCCTATGAGTTAGCAAGTAAGGATGGAAAATGGGTGGAGTCTATGAATGAGCAACTGTCTGCATTAGAGAAAAATAAGACTTGGATACTGACTGATCTACCTAAAGGAAAGAAAGCCATAGCCTCGAAGTGGGTGTATAAAGTTAAGTACAATTCTGATGGTACACTAGACAAGTTGAAATCTAGACTTGTGGCAAAAGGTTACAGCCAACGGGAAGGAGCTGACTATTCGGAAGTTTTTTCTCCAGTGGCAAAGGTTGTGACCATAAGGATGTTCTTGGCCATTGCTGCCTCCAAGCAATCGCCAATACACCAATGTAACATTAATGATGCTTTTCTGCATGGTTACCTAGATGAGGAACTATATATGCTACCCCCTCAAGGTTACAATAAAGCTAAGGAAGGACAGGTATGTAGGCTAATCAAGTCCATTTATGGTTTAAAATAGGCAGGCAATGGAATAAAGAACTATCTTTAAAACTACACTCCATTGGTTTCACTAAGTCTGAAGCAGATCATTGCCTATATACTAAGGGGACAAGAGAAGATTTCATGGCAGTTATTATCTATATTGATGACATTTTAATAACAGGTGCAAATGAAGCACAATTGGAATAAGTAAAGCATGCATTAAATGTAGACAATCAAGGATCTGGGGTATGCGAATTCTTCTTGGGAATAGAAATGGCAAGAGCAGAGGATGGGATGCTACTTACTCAGAGCAAATATATCCGGGATATTCTGCAGGAAACTGACTTGTTGGATTGTACTCCTTGCACAACACCCATCATCCCTGGAACAAAATTAACCATTGAAGAAGGTGAGCTACTGGAAAAGCCAGAACTATACTGAAGACTAGTGGGCAGATTACAATATCTGGGGTTTACTAGACCAAACATTACATATGTGACACAACAATTGAGCCAATTTATGAGTAACCCTAGAGTACCACACTGGGAGGCAGCTAAACGGGTACTTAAATACCTTAAAGGGACTCAAAATTTGGGGACTTTTTACGAGACAGATGAAAGCCCTCACCTTGTAGCGTTCTCAGACTCGGATTGGGGAAGTTGCTTCTTCTCCAGACGCTCCTTAACCAGATTCTGCATATTCCTCGGTGGATCTCCGATCTCTTTGAAAACGAAGAAGCAAACTACTGTGAGTTGATCATCAACTGAATCGGAGTACAGAAGTTTAGCCTCAACAACTTGCGAGCTAAAATGAATAAAGCAATTACTTCAAGCTTTTAGGGTTAACGTTCAAGAACCCATACCTCTGTATTGTGACAATCAGGCCGCCATTTACATCTCAAAAAACCCTATGTTTCACGAGAGGACGAAGCATCTTGAGATAGATCTTCATCTAGTTCGTGACTGCGTGAATTTAGGGTTTTTTGACTTGCGGCACGTGAACTCTAAAGACCAGATTGCGGACTTATTCACAAAGCCCTTATCCGCACGCATTTTCTCGGGACTACTTGACAAGTTTGGAGTCGTTGACCGAGTCTCCAACTTGAGGGGAGGGTGATAAGAGACCCTAAAGTAATGGTTATGGCCAATAGGCTGGACCGCAACACTCCTAGAGGCCCACAAGACTAGCTTTATTATTCTGTCTTTTTTATGTTTTGTCTTTTTGCTCTGTCTTTCTCTTACATCTTCACCCATCCAACACATTCACCACCCGATAGTGTACAACTAGCATTTCACACGTCAGTAGAATATTTTCCCTGATTCTAGGACACTCAATCAATAGCAATACAGATAGAGTAGTATAAATACAACACTGTACATACATTACAAGATGAATAAAATTTTTATTCCTTCATCTTACTCAAACATTTTCGTATCACTCTTCAACCTTTCTTACAACAATATTTGAATAGATTTTATTTTGAGAAGTCTTAAAAACTTTTTTTTAATAATCTAAAACTATTTTCTTATATGTTAGGAGTATGTTGGCCTAAGCTCACAAGTCAACCAGCTAATTAACCTGCTGCAATGATTGAGTGCACACAGAGTTTCTTTGAAGCGGTAGTTAAATTTCCATGTATTTAACATAATCTAACTTTCTTGTGATAGATTTGTAGAATTATATAGGTCAAGAATAACCTAGAAAAAGTAAAATGTGAACACCAAAATTAATTAAATAGGTAAAGAATAACCTAGATAAGTTTATTATTTTTAGAGTTTATTATTGTATTTCACTTAAAAATTGTTTCTTTATTAATTTGAATAATAAGTTTCTTAATTAATTAGAAAAGATATTTCCTTGAATAAAATTTAAAAATATTTTATTTATTAATTAAGAAAATGAACCTTCTTTGTTATTTTAGTAAATAATTTTCTAATTTATTAAATAATTATTTTTAATGAGTTGAGAAGTTAATCCTTATAAATAATGCAAAGGATTTTCTTAATTAATTTAAATAATTATTTTTATAATTTTGGAAGAAATTTGTTCTTGACCTTAAAAAATATTTTTCTAATTAGAGAAAATATTATTGCTAATTAGATTAGATATAGTTTTTTAATTGAATTAGAATGTGTTTCTTACAAAATTTTGAGAAAAAGGTTTTTTAATTATAATAAGTAATAAAAACTTATTTATTGAAGATTATTTTCAATTAAATTCATTACAAGGAATCAAGATCATTGCAAATGGCTCCCAATTGAAGTTATTTTAAAACCTCATTAAATTTTTTTAGAATAAGAATTTGATTGATCTAGGAATCAATGTCTTATTCTAATTTAATTATCCAAAAAATTGAAAATATTATTTTAGGTTATGGAGACTATAAGGTTAATTATAATTAAATAATGTTTCACGCCTATAATTTGATTATATTTGTATGAGGAATTGTGTATTTAAAATGTATGAACTTTAACATGTGATGTGCATTTGATAAGACTACTCGTTAAATATTGAATACACATTGATCAGAATATGATTGTTGCCTCCATTATTTAAGTATAAAACCAACGATATGTTTATTGCAAAATTTGAACTCAAGGCCCCTTCAACTCGAGCATATTTTATATTAAATTAGTAGATCCTACTTAACTAAATTTGTATAATTTGGATGAGTAATTTTGGTCATATGAATTTAAAGTTAAGATTAGGAATAACATATAAGATATATTTTAACATGAGTTGTCAATTAACGAATCTAGGAATCACATGATACGTAATTGATAAAAATATTATTTGCTTAATTTGAGATTATTTGGTTTATTGAGTGACTCAAGATCAACTAAATTTAAATGAGATTCTAGTAATTAGAGAGATTAAAGCAATCTTTTTGAATAGCAATCGAGGGTATTATTTAAAACAAAATAGTAAGAGTATCCAAATAAATGATCAAATTTATTATCTTATTTGGTTGTCAAGATATATAACCAATTTTTTTCTTTCTTACATTTATTTTTTCCCAAGTAGAAATTACCTTAGTTTACTATGATTGATACTAAGTATTAATGAATCAAATTTCTTGAAAATAGGTTAGTTTTGAGAAGAGTTCTTATAGTTCTAAAATTTATTTAGGAATCGTATAAGACCCATTTGTTCTTTTTGTAAAATTTATGTCTATTTGTGATTTTGTTATTAACCCATATTGAAGATTTTGTGACAAAATTTTAAGGATATGTAGATGATGAAATTCAATGACATTTTGAGTTGACAAATACTTTATAAAAATTAATAGAATTGCATAAGATGGTTGTCAACAACAATAGCACAACACAAATAGTTGCATATAATAAATTTGAAAGTATAGTACCTTAATAAAATTACGTCTCTTTATTTAACCTTCTAAAAGTATAAACATGGACTATAATTGAAAGTGTTTACTATGGTATAATAATAGTTATCATGAAAAGAAGATTATTGCATAATTTTTCTTGTCAATACACGATATGATAGAGATATATATTTTTAGTTTATGCTTTTGAATATTTGACATTGAATTCGGATTCAAAATTATTATAATATTCAATGAAAGATAATAATTAGATTGTTAAGTAAAAGTAACTAATTTAAGCAATCTTTTAAAAATCGAATTGGACATCAAATCAGTCAAAAGAAAGGTTTAAGGTTTAGAGGTTCAACCGGTAGTGAACCTCTATAAAACTAGTATATAATAAATAAGAAGTAAAACTTATCAGAATAAGTAAAAATAAAATCTTTTATTAAAATAAAAAATACACTAATGTTTATTATTATATAATGAACTAATAATAATAAATATGAATCAATTATAAAACTTAAAATAACAATAAAAATCAAAATTATAATTTTAAAGGAGGTTGAGTCTCATTATCGTCAAAAGTTTCAAATTTTCCAATGCTATTTGAAGATTCGTAAACTGCGCTTTCATCCAAAGTATTTATGTCAACTTCTTCTACTGCATTAAAATAAATTATAAATTAGTAATGTATGAAATTATTATAAAAGTGTATAAAACACACTCAGATTTAATCTTATCTTTAATCATTTTCCTATACCATGCTTCTGCTTCGTTGTATCTCTTAGCTTTAAACATGTCATTGATCAAAATAGTATATGCTCTGCTGATGGATGTTTGTACATCCATGAAAATTTCAAGCTTCAACCGACGGATAAGTGATAAAGTAATGCATTACAAGTGACCAATGGATATTTACCACAGGGGTTTCCCCCCTGGCAAAGGGTGATGGCTCTGATACCACAGGGGACATACCTCTCCCATACAAGCAACCACACTCATTACAAGGTCTCACAAGTATAGGCAAAGGCAGAGACAC
>JAOSBN010085133.1:0-12259 GCA_027563595.1 Erythroxylum suave | reverse complement strand
CAGTTTCCTATTTGTAAGGCTTAAGGGCCACGATCTGTTAGGATTTGCATTTGATTCTAAGTTGTAATCTGCTATAATATATAGCAAGTTGGGTTGAGTAAAGACACGCAATTTTATCCAAGACCTTTATTCTTTCTTCATCTTTCTCTTCCCTACCTGTTCAGTTTCTTCTAAAAATTATATTGTCTTACGAAACATATCAGAAGATTAAATGTAAAAGTTACTGGACTCAAGGAACAGGACATTTTAGTATAGTAACTGAAATTCAGCACCTGATCACTTGCCTGGTGAATATTGAAACACGAAACTATTGGCATCATATAGAAGAAAGTGAAAAACAAGTTTGATTCAATTTCTGACCTCTCCACTCAGACTTCCCATTTTTCCTGACAATTGATAAGGCTACGGTTCAGTTAATGAGACAGTTGAGTTTCTGCATAGTGGAGCATGCAAACATTTTTGCAGACCAGTATAGGTATAACAGTATTTTATTTGTGTGAGAAACTTATGCTTCTGTACAAGTTATGTTTACAATTGTCATTTCGACCATACAAAATTCAAAATTGCACGAAGAAGGTAAATATTTTTGTCCTATGATATAGTCAAGCCAGAGGTGACATGGATGAAAGTTTCTTCTCTGCAAGGAATTGTCAATCCACCCATTGGATGATTGAATTCGAACTCCTCTTCGGCTATACTCAGCAAACTTTGGAAACTAGGCTGGTTCAGGTACGAAACTGGAACTACAAATCTCTTCATTTCAGTCTTCCCAACATAAACTGCTAAGAAACCTTTTGGAACTTCCAGAGATGATAAAGCTGTTCTTTTTGCAGGCAGTACAGATCGTCTGAGAACACGGATACCCATGATTTCTTCTTCGTGTTTCAAAAGATTTATAAAGCCTGTTAATCGAGGGAGAAAAGCTTAGGAGGACTTGTTTATCAAGGAAAGCTACTAGATAGAATGTGTTGGCGCGATGGTATGTTAAGTTGTGGTTACACTGGCTGGTATATATAGCCAAACTGCTCTGTAAGCAATCCTCAAAAATGTAGTGGTTGGCTAACGATTATTTTCTGTCCTATAGTCCAGACATGGCTGTTAGATTATCACATGTTCTTGTCTTTCAATCGAAGGTACAAACAAAGTATGTCCTACAAGCTGGATTAAGAAGGCCAATAGTGGAAAAGACTAAGCGACCTTGATGACTTACTTGTCCATCTGCATAATCAACATCTACATATGAACTTGGATGGCCTTTCCATTAGCATATGGTTGAAACAATTGCAAGGTATTTCCAGGTAACATTCCAACCACCGGACATGCTTGTAACAAGTAGAATATAGTAGGAAACTGGATTCAACTACATATCATGACTTTTGAAGGGAAAGAGTTAGTGGACCAAATCATAAACCATGATAATGGTCAAAATGAAATCACTTTTTGTTTTGCTATTCCATCCAAGACTCTCTCAGTCATAAGTGTAAGTTAAGTGGAATTTCTCAATTCCTTTTCAGTTGTATCTGTTACAAATTTGAATTCGACTAACAAATTCTTTTTATTCCACCGTTCATACAGCCCCATTCCACAAGCCGTTAGTGAATTAGTGGACCAAATCATAAACATTCCATTTCTCAGTTTTTCACTTCATTTCAGCATGCAAATCTGCATCTAACTGATTTGATGCCTTTGTCTAAGGTTTATTATGCTTCCCTTGCAGTTCTTTTTGAGATATCCTCAATTATCAAATTGGAATACAGCACTATCCATAGGAACAAAAGCTCAGGTATACCAAAAGCCTGCAATAGATTTGTAGGATGGAAGAAACTGCAAGTCAATACAAGGATACAAGTAATGAAAGTAGCAACAATTGCTATTTGATGGTTGAATTGAATTGCATGTTCCCAAGATATTGATGTGTTTGAATACACCAGAAGAGGATCTCCTTATATTAAATTCGCATAGCAGTGAATTTACTGAAAGCTAGTGGTTTCTAAAGCTCGCATATAGCTTGACGTAGAACCAAAATAAGAATATAATGGAACAAAATTTAATATTCCCTATTCTTGATTTCTCTTTTTCTACTAAATAGCATCTATTCCTTCAATTTTATTAGAATATCTAAAAAGCTTATATCTGCAACGAGGGTTTGTAACCATACACTTGTGTCTGACAAATTTTAGTCATTCAGGACTGTGTTTTAATTGACTTGTCTCAAGAATGTCCACATTCTAGGACCACTTGGTTGTTCATCTACATCAACAATGACATCAAATATCTAATTTTGATTCGTAATCTTCAGCTGGACCTCTGTTGTCCTCTAAGAATAGTTGTGGGGTCATGGTATATGACAGAAATAATATGTAAGTTAATAAAGTCCAAAGACAATATGATGTGATGCATCATGAGCTATGTCCCAAGCAGACTCCAGGAAATGATTCTCCCAGTAAACATCACATTGGTTTATCTACATGATATATATACCCGCATATTGGAACACACTCTAACTCACACAGCATCCTAGCAATAGCGAGTACAAGAATCAATTCCTCCAACAAGTCATTATTTGCAATAACAGGAAAGGAAGGGATTTGGTTTGCAGGGTGTTCTTGCACATCAAATTGTTTGGTCAGTATTGGCAATTAGCAGAACATCTTTAGATGTACCAAAAGGTTATTTAGCAGTGAAAAAGATGTTGGTGAGTATAAAAAGAAGCGACTTTTTGGGCAAGTATCCTACCTGAATCAGCTTGCATTTAAAGATTTGCTGAGCTTGGCTGAAGAGGAGTTTGGATTTGCTCGTCGGATGCGTGGTTTGACAAAACACTACAAAGAAGATACGTTCTTGATGTTATCTCCAGCTGCAGTGGAGTATGAGGAAAAGGCAATACTCTAGCCACAGACGCAATTTTGTGTATCACAGAAACTGGATAGCCAATGTACATTTTTTTTATAGGATCAGAAGTTTACCAAGTAAGAAAAACGAATTGGATTGTTGCATTCTGCTTTCCATGGTTCTCCTATGTTTATCTATCCATTTGAAGTATTTCTTATCATAATACTGTTTCATTTTCTTCAAAATAGTAGAATAACTGTGAACCAAAAATATTGTTCAGAAGATCTCCGCCACTTCCAATAGAACACTCTTAGCAAGCCTAGATATAATGTGACAGACAATGTCTCTGTTTAAAGTAGGTAGCTTCCAGCCTGAAATGATTCAAGTGCCCGACTATTATAATTACTTTCTTTGTTCTTAACATGTCTGATATGCTTTAACAAAACAAAAGTTTGGAGCTTTCTTGAGGCTGGCATTATCTCTCTTAACATGGACAAAATGAGATATGTGTTCCTGCTTGGATGTCTAGAAACCATTATAGAGCCACATATTGGCTCCAACTGCACCAAATCTGCTTGCAACTTGTTTCTCTGAAAGCAGGTGGGTCTATAGAGAGTGGCATTGACACACGATTCATGTGCTCTTCACAAGGCTTTGTCTACCAGTTTCACAATGCTGCTGTTCTTGGCTCATATAAGGCATCGAAATTCTTTGTTGGGTAAGTTCTGACCCGCAAGAGAAGGTGCAACGATCTGGGAAATTCCTGTTGTGCACAACTGAGAATACGCTACTTATCTTTATACCCTTCTGCTACTGTTCACTCTCTGAAGGCAAGAGTTCAGGAGTTACTGCTGCATAATTCTCCAGTTCTATCACAAATTACCATGTCCAACTAATAAGACGCCTACTTGTACATCTATAACCATCTTTAGGTTTCTCTGATAAGAACAAGGAATCTTTTGTCACTTAGATTAAGTTGAAGTTTCTGACTAGACTAAGAGTTCACTTATCTTTGAAATTTCAAAAGCTCATGATCCAAAATCCAACAGCTTTATGTAAATAAGATCTATTCTACTCAAATTGAGAGCAACTTCCAAGCAGGTCTCACGTTCACCTTCTCAGTTGTTTAAGTATGTTTCTAATCAAGCTACTATGAAATATAAGAACAACCATGGATTGTCTGAAGAATGTAACCAATCCATCAGCCTTTTGGTTATGCATCTATTCTCATGATTCCTTATCCGATCTGAAGCTTGTGTTGTCCTCTATTGGCCCAACATTTTAGTTGTGGGACATGCAGAGTTTCAACATTAAAATCCATATGTAGACTAAGACTTCTCTGTTCACTTCGTTCTTGTTCAAAGACAATAGCATGTGATGACTTCTTGTGGTTGTCTCAAGCCGGCCCATAAGTGCTATTTGTGGCCATTGATGACTTTTGGCTTGTGTTATCCTCAGTATATATTGACAGGCTTAGTTTCAGAACCATCACAACCCAAGTCTTGGCATTCTTAACTAGCTTATTTCCTTAACCACCAAACCTGTTAACATTCTTTCTATTGATTCACTCACTTAAAGCAATTCAACCAAGTAACAATGGCTATTCGTTTGCCTAGTGTTCTTTCCAAACAGGGCCTCCGTCGATCTTTTTCGGGAAGTAAATCTGCTTCAAGACGTTTAGCTGTACCTAAAGGTTTCTTGGCAGTTTATGTTGGGGAAACTGAGAAGAAAAGATTTGTGGTTCCAGTATCCTATTTGAACCACCCTGCATTTCAAGATTTACTCAGCAGAGTTGAAGAGGAGTTCGGTTTTGATCATCCAATGGGTGGTTTGACAATTCCTTGCAGTGAAGAGAAATTCATTAATGTCACTTCTAGCTTGAGTAGGTGATGAACATATGGAGAAAACTAACCCCATGCCACAATTTTGTACAATACAAACTGAAAGTTCAATGTAATTTCATTTTCAATCTGCATAAATGTAAAATAGTGATTTTTCCTTATGTTGTTGCTCTTCTTCAAATGTTACTGCAATGTTTCAAAAGATCCAATACTTTGACAGAATGGAATTCTTTCATTTTCAAAAGCTGAAGATCTTTCGTTTCACTGTCAGAAAGAGGGAATTCCTTCAAATTTTGAACAATTGCTACCTCCATTCAATTGTGATTAGAATCATTTTTAATTCTCAACGCTGGGTAAACTTGATATTAGATAATACTAGTAATCAACTACTTAGAACTGCCTCAAAGTATGTTTTTTTCTCCTTTTTTACTTGAAATGATCTTCCATGTACGTTGATAGCTTCATCCCTTCATTTCATCTGTCCAAATGGCAATTTGGTTTTTTAATGGAACAGTTCACAAGGAAAACTTTCCTACTTTCTTTTCATAATTTTATCGTCTAGAAAATTAAAATGTCATTTGATTGTTCTGGAATCTGGATTTAGATCTTGGACTTCAACTTGTTCTCCAAAAGATGAGTGTTCAAACATATAGTGGCATTCCTAAAAGCTACAAGCTTCAAATGCTATTGATAGGCATTCTCTGATAAGAAAATGTTGCAAACAAAGCTGTCCAGAAAATTAGCTATCTAGAAATTTGTGAAATGCGCAAGCTGTCCATTTCGCTGGAAATGCAACACCTAGGTTGTTCGTTGATGTTCCAGCACCTTGAGACAGCATGGTAACGACACATTGGCATGGAAAATTGCCAGTGAACATTGTCAACAGATAGACTGAAAGCTGAGAAAAACACAACTCAAACACTTCGCACCTTGGTAGCTTTGAACTTTTTCCAAATTTGTATGGAAAAATTTGGACAAATTAACTATTTTTTGTTGTTATCTAGTAACCAGTTTTAAACAGATTTGCAGGATTCATGCTGTTGAGTATAAAGCAGTCTATTCTAAACTTTGTAAGTACTTGTTGTACATCAATGAAGTCTCATTATATTATATTCCATGGCAGTGTTTACTCTCTCAAAATTTCCTTAACAGAAATGTCCATAAAGTTTAGCTTGATGCAAATTAGTATAGACATAGGACTTACTTTTTGCCCAACCTCAACTAGACCCTGTAACACAAGGGACATGCTCTAACCAAGATCCCACTTTGATGGAAGAAAGCAACATGTCAGGTTTGTATGATGTAACAAATCCATACATCTTAACAGAGTTCTTTGGTAACAAGGCTTCACATCCTTACCAACAATACCATACTTGATGTCTGGTGCTTGTTCTGTTTTCTGCTAACATGATGATAACAATTTATTTCTCTCGTAGTATTTTTAGTCTCGGGTCAGGCTCTAACTAGGGCTTTTGAGTTTGGTCAACCAAGAAAAAAACTATGCTGTTTCGTTTAGTCTGAAACCTAACTAAACTTTGGCCTCTGGGGCTTCTCCGACCCCAGTCAAGCTTCAAGCTGACTGTGTGGGGCTCGACTTACCTTGTCGTCATCCATCAAGTTAGTCTCTTACATGGAAGACTCATTTTAGTTTGGCTAATGTGTGGTAACTAACTAGCAAACTCATTCACCACCAAAACTGTCATGGTCAGTTGAGGAGACAGATCCATGTGATGATTCAGCTGTCTTTGTCTCCGAGTAAATCCTAGTAGGAGGTTGTTTCCCTCTGAATCACGCATAAGGTTTTCCCCATAAATTCTATATATACACATATGGATCACTACACAAGCCTGCAACTTCAATTCAAGTACACACATTCAGTATCCACAAAACTAGTCTCTCCTGTATTCAAGTTCATTGCAGTTTTCTTCATCTTCCCGTGTAAAATAATGACTATTCGTTTTCCAAGAATTCTGAATGCCAAGCACATCCTTCGCAGGTCAAATCTGCTTGGAAACCAATCGTCTTCAGTAATTCCCGATGTTCCGAAAGGCTGTTTTGCTGTCTATGTTGGAGAGAATCAAAAGAAGAGGTTCATAGTTCCATTATCATTCTTGAATCAACCTTCATTCCAAGAATTACTCAGAAGGGCTGAGGAAGAATTCGGTTTCGATCATCCCATGGGTGGTCTTACTCTTCCCTGCAGAGAAGACATCTTTGTTAGCATCATCGCAGGCTCAAGTTCAACATAGTCTTTAATCAGTAGAAACAGTTTTGTAAACACATAAGCAACTAACACAACTTATTGTAACTGCCTCACAATTTGTTCATCAATCAAATTGAAGAATAATTTGGTGCAATTTTTTGCTTCCTTTTCCCATTATCAGTTATTACCATAACCTCTTATTCGCATTTTAACTGGATACTTTGCAAATACAAGAGAAACTATTGAATGAATCAGTAAAACCACAATAGATACATTATGTTGTATGTATTGGGGAAGGGTGTGAATCATGGCTGTCATATTGCAGAAAGTCTCAAGACTAGGTTTCAATGCAGTTAGATGTGAAATATAACGTGGGTAGTGAGTATTAGACTTTCATATCAAAAAGAAGAGAAAAGGTGAAAGTTTCTGTAAGTCCATGGAAAAGATTACTAATCAACTTTCTAACTAGCTATTTCCAGGCAAGTGATTATCTTAAACTTGAATTGGATTTGTTGTGGACCAGTATCCTGATTAGTATAGGCAAATTATGAAGTATTTATCCTATTCAACAGTGAAGGTAATCCTGACTAGTTCATGAAGCTTGCAAAAGGATCATCTTGTTCATGCAAAGCACTAATATCAATGGATTAATCTCTATGACCTTGATTTGTTGCACTAAACAGTTAAAGATCTTTTCTGATACTCTCACAGTTTCCATTCATGAACAGTTTCACTTCCACAGCTGGATTATGTTATGTTGCTTCTGAATTCTGCCTCCACTGGAGTCCATGAATAGGCTGTCCCAAAGTGTCCCTTATCAAGAAGGCACTTAATTTTACTTCACACACTAAATGTCCCCACCTTTTTTGTCCCCACCATGTACATGAACATTGAGCCCACCTGTCAATTTCCAATCTTTAGCAGGTTCTGAATGGAAGCAAGAATCCTCTGAGTCCTTACATTTTCTGTTGTTGGAAGACAAGACCATGTGATACCCTCATGGAATGTTTCAAGCAGACCACAGTCAAATGATTCTTGGCCACTTACTCCATACTCTAATTAACTCTTGTCACATAGTTTCATCTATATATACAATGCTTGGCGCACAGAATACTCACTCCAAGTCATCACATTGTCAAGCAATTTTCTTTTCCTGCAGCAGAAAACCATCAGAATTTCCATTCTTGTGAACCTTCTTTTACTCTAGTTACTTGCACCAAGACAAGATGGCTATTCGCCTTCCTGGACTTCTTGCGAAACAAGGTCTCCGAAGATCATTGTCTGGAAACAAATCTGCCTCAAAATGTTTACCTGTGCGTAAAGGTTTCTTAGCTGTTTATGTTGGGGAAGCTGAGAAGAAAAGATTCATAGTTCCAGTTTCATACTTGAACCACTCTTCATTTCAAGATTTGCTCAGCAGAGCTGAAGAGGAATTTGGTTTTGATCATCCAATGGGCGGTTTGACGATTCCCTGTGATGAAGATACTTTCCTTGATGTCACTTCTAGCTTGAGAAGATCATAAGAGATTGAAACTAGCCCCACAAGGCAACTTTTTAGAGCTAGAACTGCCAATTCATTGTACATACTTTGACATCAATACTAAATGAAAATTGTTCCTCTGCATAAATTTTTGCGCCTCTTCTAACACACACATTGATAGTTAGAGCTTTACATTATCTTATATGCATCTGTTACTCACAATCAATCAGTTGACCATGTGAATATCATAAACAGAATCATGCTACCCCTTATCTGATGGTTGATTTCAGATAAGCAGGCAATTAACTGAATAATTTCCTCTTCAACTTCATCACTGAAACTAGCTATATATTTATGGATAAGAACAGTTGAGGTTGGTATTTTGAAGCCTTCCTCTAAACCAAATTCCAGAGTTAGAATTTCCCATGAGATGAATTCTCTCTGCAATTTAGAGAAAGATGGAGGATGTCTCATTTTGGCAATTCAAGAGATATCCGCACAAATGTTGATTACTATTTGTCAGAAAAAGAACTCTGAAATAAATTAAAAAAAAGAGAGATCCTACCTTTAATTTACAAACTCTAACAGAAGAAATAAATCTCAAATCTTGATAGAAGAACTGCAGAATGGAACTGTTTACATTCCCTACTTCTCCTATGAATAGGGTAATTCAATCTCAAGTTAGTCATTTTTCATATTTTTATCTTGCAATTTCCTTGGAACAATGAATTCTATGATCCAGCAATCATGTAATAACAGGTCTTCAAAACTCACAAATCAGTAAATGCTTATTCAATCTTGTTTAGACAAAACACTGAAGTTTAGTTGTATAAGAACAAAACTTGTAAGAAAAAGGACTTTTTTACCAGTAATGCACTGGCAAAAATAAGGTACAGAACTGGTAAGCAGTCCTTTTTTCTTACAAGTTCTGTTCTTAGACCGCTAAACTTTACAGCTGGATTATCAAATCTTGCTTGTACGTTCTGTTTTTTTTTTTTTGATTCAATGAATAGGTTGTCCCAGCATGTCCCCCTAATCAAGCAATCCCTTAGTTATGAATCTTTATCTGGTCCTCCATAGGCTTAATTTCTTCTGCTGGAGGACATGTTATAGAACACATGGACACCATTGAAAGAAGTTTAAATCCTCTCAATCTTTATACCTGTTGCAATATGAACACAATCTGGCAATGCCATTTAACATCCTCATGAACTATGTCTCAAACAGGCCCCCAGCCAGATGATTCTTGGCCACTAACCACAGACCCTACATGATCTACATTGCACAACTTCACCTATATATACATGTTTGGCTCACAAACAACTCACTCCAAGCCCTGAAGATCTCAAACAATTTGTTTTCCTTAAGCAGTAAACTACTATCAAAGCACTTTTCTTCTAAACCTTCCAACACTTTAAGATGGCTATTCGTTTGCCTGGTGTTCTTGCTAAACAAGGTCTGAGACGATCTTTATCTAGGAACAAATCTGCTTCAAGATGCTTAGATGTACCTAAAGGTTTCTTGGCTGTTTATGTTGGAGAGGCTGAGAAGAAGAGATTTGTGGTTCCAGTTGCATACTTGAACCAACCAACATTCCAAGATTTGCTCAGCAGAGCTGAAGAGGAGTTTGGTTTCAATCATCCAATGGGTGGTTTGACAATTCCCTGCAGTGAAGATTGTTTCCTTGATGTCACTTCTAGCTTCAGTAGATCACAAGAGATTGAAAACTAACCCCACAAGGAAAATTTTGTAGAGCTTGAAACTGTTAATTCAATGTATATACTTCAAAATGAATACAAATGAGAAGAGTTTCTTCACTTCAATTTTGTTTGATACGTTCCCAGAATAGTTGCAGTTTGATAAAGAAACAAAATCTGTTACAGTTTTTCAGGAAATGGGCTATGGAAAAAAAAATCCTATCTTTAATGTACAAAATTGAAGACACTTGGTTTGATATAACAGAAAAGTTCATCTCACATTTAATGGATGTGTCTTTTACTACACTGATCCACAAGCCAAGCATACCTGACCTGATCACCAGAAGAAACCAAATTTATGCATTTTTTACCCTCCCAATGAACTCTCCTGCTCAACTTGTTTGACGTATTCGTATAAAACAATGTCGTAGGTAGTTCCGATTTAAGGACTCCGATGCTTCTTAGTTTCTGTTTTTCTAGATAAAACAGTTGAGAGTGAAATGTTGTTTTGCTGGTTCACCTCCTTTTCCTTCTTTCTTAATGTCCCTCTCAAATGTTTTCAGGTCTGGGACACTGCCTGTCACTGAAGACTCAGGGCGTGAGCTTCTAAACTATCATCAATGAACTGTCAAAAGACTCGGGATACGAGCCTTCTGCATTTAGGAGATTGGTTAATGGTTACTGAGGTGTCACTGTCAACCTCTCTAAATCAAGCAAGTTGGTCCTCCACGTATATTTCTCTTAAAACTGCCTTGGATAATGCTTGCCAACAAACTTACAAGTTCAATTAATGGAAGACATAACCATGTGACCTGTTCTGCTGCACATATGTACCTACCTTAATCGCTCGCCATAACTAATCCATAATTCAGAATTGCCTCGTATCATCTCATACCAACTTGGTTGTCTCAAGCATATCCCGAATCCTTATGCAACTAAGTTTTCAGGCCATAGACTAATTGTCTGTAACATGTTTCTAATCCAATCCAACTGTGCTTTTCCATAGTTGTGCTGGTCCCTCATTTCATGGCCTTGAAGTTGTGGGGCATCTTCTTGTTGGAGGTGTAAATGCAGTGTTTTTTTAATTAGTTAGAAGACAGGACCATGTGGAACTTCATGACTTGTGTCTATGGCAGACCTGAAGTTGAGGAGTATTAGCCTCTAGCTTCAGATATTACAGAACCTACATCATCTATATATGATCAGCCAAGACAATCAAATACTACACAACTCAAGTTTTGACATATTCTACTTTCTACAGAGTCTCTTGAGTACTTCAGCTTGAACCACAAGCCACCTAGAAGCTGTTCTCTTCTAATCTTCTTCCACGGAAATTGCTTGCAAAAAGATCATGGCTATTCGTTTTGCTGGAAATTTTGCTAAACAAATCCTCCACCGATCAAAATCAACAACATGCAAAGCTTCTTCAGGATCATCAGAAGTGCCAAAAGGTTTCTTAGCAGTTTATGTGGGGGAGACTGAAAAGAAGCGTTTTGTAGTTCCAGTATCCTATCTGAATCAGCCTTCTTTCCAAGATTTGCTCAGAAAAGCTGAAGAGGAATTTGGTTTTGACCATCCAATGGGTGGCCTGACAATTCCCTGCAGAGAAGACACTTTCATCCATGTCACTTCAGGCTTGAGTAGATCATAAAATAAGGCAGATAAACCATTCACAGAAAAGTGTACAGTTTTTTCAGGCAGGAGTCTTTCCACTTGTCTCTTTTTTTAGCTGAAAAGCTTTATCAGAACATGAAGTGTAAAGCTGTTGTTTCTTTATTCACATGATCAATGATAAATACTCAAATTTTCCATGATATAATCCCTTACAGTGTGACTACTTGTCATCGACTTTTTGTTTATATGAGATCCAGTACCTATAACCTCCGGATCTGTTAACTTGTAAGTGCCAAAATGGTTAATCCTATTGCAAGAATGAACCAAAACGATCAGGAACTGAGTCCGGCTCTGCGAAAAAACCGAAACTATCAAGAACACGGCCTCATGCTTTGTGATAATCAAAGTGTTCCAAGTGTGATGCAATGTGTTGTGACAATATGAAAACACAAAACCCATACTGAATCAAATTTAGCATCAGGTCAATCACATTCTGAGTTCCGCAGGATACTCAGTTTGATAGAATTTTATCATTATTGTGGACTAGCATAATAAACATAATTGTGTGCAAACCCCGATTAATTAGATGTCA
>JAOSBN010085112.1:0-12260 GCA_027563595.1 Erythroxylum suave | reverse complement strand
TAATAGCACTTTCAAGGGAATCACGTTTACAGCTGCTCCATTGTCCACCAAAACTCTATTTAGTGGCTTTCCATTGACGCAAGCCTATATGTACAGTAGTTTAGTGTGATTCACCATCAACATCTTGTCGAACGTTAGAGCTTTGCTCTCTTCGGTGTCCTGCGTTTTCTCTGAGAATTTCTCCACTGGACTTTGTTCTTCTTCTGCAGCTGTAACTTTTCCTTCATCTTTTGGCCTGTCTTTCGCCTCATCATCAGGATCGACACGTCGAAAAATAGCTAGTAATAACATCAAAGCGGTTCTCAGGTAACAAACAGGGACATCACTAACGTTGAAGTAACTTTCTTCCTGGTCCTCGATACCACCATCTTCTGTGGCCTTTCTTCGAAACTTGTTCCTCTGAATTTCTCCTTCATAATGCTCAACCATCTGCTTGGTCATGCCGACTAACTTCTTCCCCTTATCAAGCATCTGTTGTTTTTCCACCAAGTGAGCTATGGTCTGAACTTGAAGTTTCATTTCCAATTCTTCTTTTTCCCAAAATAGTCTCTCGGCCAACCTTTTGCGCTGCAACCTTCTTTTCTTTGTTCTATCTTTTTTCTAAGCAACAATAAGTATTTCCTTTTTATCACTCCTGCTTTCCACCCGAATCTATTCTCCAGCTTTCTTTGGCATCGGTGGCTTAACAAATTTCAGGTGACCACCAGTGTTGATAGCTACTTGGTCACCGGCTTCGCTATTATTTCCGATGACCCAGTTGTCGATCCTCTCCAGTGCACTGATTCTCTCTTACCTTTTAGAAGCGATGGTAAGGCCATCTTTCCTTTTCCATATGTTCCACCCTTTAAGCCTCCACACTTGATTCATATGTTCTTGCCTCCTTTTTTGGTTGAGCCAACTTGTCATATCAATACTTGCTATGTTCACTGACCCCACCGGGAATGGATTCTTGTCAATGAGCATTGCTTCTTCTGGGAACTTGAAAATTTTTCTGTTGATGCGATCCTGAATGACGTTTCTGAAGGCCCAGGACATGTTGGTAGAATGAGTTCACGCGTTATGGTATTTACAATAGTTTTTGGCCTTCATCTCCTCCTTGTTAGGCAAAACGTGATCTTCCGGCAAAGAGATAAAGTCAATTTTCATAAGACAATCAAAAATTTCCGATATCTTACTTACATCGAAAATGCACCTGTTCCCCCTCTTGTCGTCGTTTTGTTGCACTCCAGGAGGCATCTTTGCCAGGTGTGGGCATACTATGATTCCGGTATCATATATGGCAGCTATAGCAACTTCCACTTCAACATTATGGACTTCTTTGAAATAAGTCCCCATGGCCTGCTTTTTCAGCTTACCGTCTTCTTTGAGCAGCTCTTCATATTTTGTCATCTTTATGGCCAACTAGAAAAAGTCTCTAAAATCCATCCCTTGAAACTTTTTCCTCAGCTCTAGGTCCAAACCCTTTTACGCCATCTTCACAAACTCGGTCTCCGCAATGTTGATCCTGCACTTGTTTCTCATCCTCTTGAACATGGCAATGAAGTCGTCCGTTTTCTCTCTAGCACGCCGAGTAAGGATAAATCTGCAATACTGAATTTGGGCTCACTTCTGTAAAACTGAACGTGGAAGACTCTGATGATATCTACCCAACCAAACACGGAGTCTCTTAACAGTAACAGGTACCAAGAGAAAGCGGCTCTAGTTAGCGAATTCGGGAACAACTTCAACAGCAAATATTGGTAGTTGTCATACTTAGAAAATTTCGAGCACTAAGTGGTGAACCTCACTATGTGCTCGATGGAAGACTGACCGCCTTCTCCAAAAAATAACGTGAAATATGGGATTTTTACACCCCTGGGAAAGACTCTGTCTATGAATTTAGGATAAGGTTTCCTAAATTCGGGTCGGACAATCTAATTGAACCCAGGGCCATACAATTCTTAGGCGATCTCACGAAGTGCATCCTTGGTAACATGATCGATCACTTGAGTGTTCTGTCCGTGCATTGCTTGGCCCATGGTCACCAGTTGCTGAATAGCCTGGTGACTTGTACTCTTTGGGAGTGCCTGTATCTGGTCCGAGAATATGGGTGTCCGATCCTTATGGACTCACCGAGAAAGTCCAAGCTGTAAATCCCGCGTGGGGTGTGGAAGGGTTTGACCCTTTTGTTCCAGGAGGAATAGCTTCTCAACATATTGCAGCAGGGACATTGGGTATATTAGCGGGCCTATTTCATCTTAGTGTCCGTCTGCCCCAACATCTACACAAAGGATTGGTTGGTCATCAGACTCCCACTACCCCATGAGCTCATTCCCTCTTCTTAGAGATGAGGTTGAGTCGCTAGTTCAGTATGACTGTGGAACTAGACAAAGGTCTTATGGTTGATGGACACCAGAGGCATGGCAGCACTTGATGCCTCATCCCTTCTATGCCGTGGTTGGTACGTGGTCACCAGCTGTTTATCCTTGTTGGGGCTGTCAATCTTGGTGGATTACCCCCCGAGCACCTTCATGGGAGAGGTTTCTCCCAACTTGGCGGCCTTGGCTGATGACCCTTCACCTCCAATTGGAGTGACCGTAGGCACCACTAGCTGATTTTCTGCGGCCACTGGTAACTTACTGGCCTGCGATTCAGCTTGGCGCAACGTCTTGCTTGACTCTCCTCTGCCCATGCCTCTGTCTTTCTCTAGTATGGCAAATCCAGTGACCGCAGCCAAAATCTCCTTTTGATTACTCCCCATAGTGTTCAAGAGAGTGCACGTTTCAGCTGTTGATTTCTCTATGGCCTCTAGCACCTTTGTTAAAAGGATCTCAATGTTGCTTGTTTGACTTAACTCAACGGGTTGAGGTTGGTCTTCATGTGTTACTGTTGCAACGATTTCCATATCATTGTCTCCACCGAGGGAAACGTCAGTACTCTCACTAGATCTTGTTCTCTTCATTGCATGGGTCCCACCGAGCATGCCAAAAAATATGTTTGGCCTTTATTTGACTAAAGGACAGCACATAGCCCTTTGTACGGTTTGCGAGCGTGCCAAGAAATTAAAATATTTCCAAACTAAAGAAATAAGGAAAAAGATTGTGCCTCGTAATCTAAACTGAAATCAAAACGACTATGTATTGCTAAAATGGGACAAAAATCTAACAGAAAGAAGTTTGCTTTATTGATAAACAAATCGGCAAAACGCAATGACTAAGAAATTGAAAATTTGCTAAGAACAATTGAAAAGGAAAAGACTAGGCTAAGGAAAAATAAAAGATTGCTGAAAAAGAAATAAGCTAAAAGGTTCAAAGATTTGCTGGAATGCCAGGCTTTTTGATATATCAGAGGTTGGATCCTTTTTTCTTCTTCAAAACTCCTATTTCTAGCCAAAGATGTTGAGTGTCCCACTCCAATTCAAACTTGTAATCCTGATCAAATTATATCTCACTGGATAGAGATAAATGTCGGATGAAACTCTATCTTATCCACTGGAGATAAAGTTTGGGCTGGTGTCTACCATCTTATCTCCTCTTTAAACTTGAACTTCTAGACTCCCAATCCAACTCCAACTCTACTACGTCTCTCTCTGCTGGACACTGAAATCTGGTGGGCCAGGGTCAGTGACTTTTTGAACTCCGAATCATGGGCTTTCTTTGGGCTTCAGATTTTCGGCCCAAAATAATAAAAATGGGCCGAACCCATTTTTAAATGTAAACAGGTTATAACTAATTCCCACAAATTATCCAAAAAAGCTAATAAGATCTATATATGGATGAGGAGCATTGACCCAAAAGACAAAATATAAGTGTGTATGCGGTCAGCTAAATTTGTACACAAACCAAAGTCATAATATGTATGTCACCTACCCATTAGTACAGGTTGGGAAATTTTCATACATATATATATGTCCAATCAATACATATTTTTCTTGGTATGTTTGATTATTACATTAGTACATATGATCTAATCAACAAAGGTCAAAGATTAGAAAATTAAACAATGCTATTACATTTTTTTAGTCCTTTATGTAACTAGTTTAAACTCCAATCAATGTGGTATGAGAGGCAAAATGATTCAATTCAGATTACCTATCCAATGCCTATTAACGTTCTCTTTTCATGTAAAAACAACTTACTAAACGCGATTAAGATTTACTTTTAATATTCTACACATCTTGAGCACATTATGAGTAAGGAATGTGTTAAGATATATGTTACATATCTTATTACATGGTTTTGACATTTTTTGATAATTGGACCTTCAAGATAATATTGATTAGTTTAAAATCTTAATCAAGGTGGGATAGAATATACCTTGGATTTCTATATGATCTGAAGGCTGAATTTTAAAAACCTATTATCCTAGAAAAACATATAGAGTTAGAACTCTATTTAGTGAAGACCTCTTACAGATGACATGAATGTTGTTGATTGTTGTAAGCTCTTATAAATGTGATTTTTGTGGATTGAATTTTTGCATGAGTGATCTTTGTGTGTGGTTCACGACTAAGTGTTCTTTTGTTTGGTGGATGATTGATTTCAATTGAGTGTGGTTGCCGTGTGGTATTCTATCATGATTCTTTTCTTCGTCTAGAGTTGTTCACTGTTGTATGTCCCTTTTTGTTTGATGGTTGATTTATTGGATAGTACGCAGTTATGGTTTTTCAATCAATAATTGAGTGATTTAGTTGGTTATCTTTATATCACTGTTTAACGTCAATTAAAGGTCTAGGATTGTTGACTAATTTCATCTGTGGCTCTTGCGTGACTTCGGTGTAGCTGTGTTTCTCCTTGGTCAATCATGGTTAATGTCTTCCTTGTGCCACAGTGAATTCCTTTTGCTAATTTATTTTTTTGATCTGACTACTAAAGTAATCTTAACGAACAACTTTCATATCTGTCTTTAAAGGATCTGAATTCATCAGAAAGTTGCTTCTTTCTATCTCAAGTGTATTCATTTTTTTCTTTGTTTATTTTAATCCCTCGAGTTGTTTGTTTATTGTCTTTCATTTAAAAGTTTTTAAGAAAAAGTCCTCTATTGAGATTAACATGAGTTGGTCGTGTTATCGAGTGTGAAATACTTTCACAAGTAGTAAGAAAGAGGGATAGTGTACTATTGTCGTTAATGAAAGTATAAAACTGGGTGAGGGTCCATAGACATAAACAAGGTATGCGAATTGCATTACCAAATTTCGGTGTTAATTTGCATTTGTGTGTTTAGTTCTTTTTGTTTTGATTGTGCTAGAAACAATTGCATTCAAATCGAAGATTTTTTCAAACTACTACATCCCTTCAACAATTTTTAGTTTGTATCATAAAAGGTTATCGAATCAGAACTTGGTATGTCAAGATGGTGCAGATCTGTATTTTGCAATTATAACTATAAGAGAAGGGGCATTAATCATGAGGCCACCTTCATTAGATGGTTCAAATTATCCTTCGTGGAAATTACGAATGAGAGTATTCATTCAAGCACAAAGAACAAAAGTATGGAACTTGGTTTTAAATAGCTAGACACATCCAGTGACGATTGATGAAAAGGGAGAAGCAATGCTTAAAGACGCAAATGAGTGGACAAAGGCTGAAGAAGAGAGAGAATTTGGAAATTCTCAAGTCTTGTGCGCCATCTTCAATGCAGATGATGAACATCACTTTGCTACGATATCAGCTTGTGAATCGATGAAAGAATCTCGGGACACTTTGTAAACTATATATGAGGGATCAAAATTTGTGATAACCTCAAAACTTCAGATGTTAGCTGTCAGATTTGAAAAGCTGAAGATGGATGAGAGTGAAACCATTGGAAACTTCTATGAGAGACTATGTGATATAGCAAACCAAGCACATCAACTTAGAAAGAAATACTCTAACCTAAAATTGGTTAAGAAGAAATTGAGATCATTGCTTCCGAGGTTCATATCAAAAATTGCATCTGACAAGGAAGCTTATGATATCAATGAATTGTCATGGGATAAAGTAATTGAAATTCTTACCAATTTTGAAATTAATTTGTTAAGGGGAAAATAGGAGAGGATCAAAGGATTAGCATTGCAAGCTAAGATTGGTAAAGTTGTGAATGACTTAGAAGATGAATCTGATTAGAATGAAGATATGGAGTTATTACAAGGAATTTCAGCAAGTGGTTAAAGAAAGCGAAGAAGGATAGATCCGATTTTAGGCAAAACAGTGGGAGCTCATCAAACATTAATTTCAAACAATAAGCTAAAACTAAAAAAGGTGAAAGTAAAGTGAATAAAATTCAATGTCATGAATGTCAAGGCTTTGGACATGTGCAAGCAGCATGAGCTAACACTTTGAAGAAGAGAAAAAGGACGTCCTAACAAGCACTTGGAGTGAGAATGAATCTGGAAGTGAATACAGTAGTGAAGAAGATTTTGTGAGTAGTGCTGCTTTGGTTGATTTATATAGCAAAAGTCCAGTTGCTGCTTAATAGTAACCAAGAAGAAAGAAATTAATGATAAATACATGGATAAATTAGAAAATTTCAAGAAAAACACAGATGAATCAACTTAAAGTCTAACATCAGATTATTACAATGATGGTAGTGATTCAGATGACAAAAAGGAGGATATCTATAAAGCCTATGAATTAATGTATGCAAAATTAGTGCAAATATGCAAGAAAAATGAAAAGCTAAAGAAGGAAAATCTCTTTACAAAAAACATCATTCAAGATTTAGAAAAGACGATGTTGTCTACATTAAATAAGCTTGATGAATCAAAATTGAAGTTGGTCAGTATAGAAAAAGAAATAAGAATGCTAAATGAAGGTAAACAAAAATTAGAACAATTGCTGGAAATTGATAAGATTAAAGGGGATCTCTAAGGCATTGGCTTAAAGGTGAATGTTCTAAGTTTAATGATAAGAAAAGTTGTGCAATTAGATATGTCCAAAGAGACATCTTAATTAAGAATAAAAATTTTATACCTACATCTCACATTTGTGGGGTTATCAAGCACATAAGACCAAAATGTCACAAGTTACTACAAATGATATTTCAAAGGGGTCAAAATTAAAAATCTAGACATTCTTCATTAAATTTCCAATAGCAACCTATGTTATCTAAACATACTTGAATTAGAAAAAATAAGCCTCACACATCAGAACAGATACACGAGGGAGTTAATACCAGAAACTAATAGATCCATAGTTAGTTATTACTAGAAAAGAAACCAATAAAACATTTGATGATAGAGATGATGTGAAGAGAAATAAGCTCAGGTTTGAATTTCTTCGAGGGGCATAGGGACTGTGTGTTTTACATTTTTGAAGTATATTGTGATGTTGTTTATAAAAAAAGAGGTTCGAAGGAGTCAACATCTAGGCTTTTTGAGTTTTTACAGGTTTTCTAAGGTTTGAGTGTTTAGTGTGTGTTTGGCTTTTCCTTACTTATTGAATAGTATATTTGATATGAGAATAAGGCTTTGCTTGATGATTTGAGAATTCTACTTTTTGATATTGATTTACGAAGTTATGTTATAATATGTTGATGCTTTTTTGGAGACCTATAGAAAGGTTCGAGTTTTCTATGATTCGAGCTTTTCAAGTTTTATCTTGGTTTCTCTATATCTTAGGCTATATGAATTTGGGCAATTTGCATTCTTATGATTTATATGAGAAGGAGATTGATCAAGTTTAATTATGATTCCATGAATGCATTTTTGGGGTTTTTGAATTTAATCAGTCATATGCGGATGGCTTTGATGCAAGTAATGATATATTGACTAGTGTTTTGATTAGTTGTAAATTATCATCTTGGTGTGTTTTTGGCATCTTTTTTCCCGAAGGGGAAGAATGGATGATATAGTGGTTGTGGTTTATGTGATTACTCAGAGAATTTGGTTGTTTTTGTTAACTTCGGATTATTGTTTATTTATATATTTGCCAAATGCTTATTTAGAAGCTATTTGGAACCTCATATTCAATTAAGGGGGAGTTATCTTTGTGATGTATGCATTTGATGTTTATATGTCCAATTATTTCCTTTAGGAGGAGTTTCAAATATGTAACAAATAATGCCAAAAAGGAGGAGATTGTTATTATTTAGTTTTGGCAGTTTTCGATAACTGAACCTTCAAGATAATGTTGATTAGTTTAAAATCCAAATCAAGGTGGGATAGAATATACCTTGGATTTCTATATGATCTGAAGGCTGACTTTTAAAAATCTACTATCTTGCAAAAACATATAGAGTTAGAACTCTATCTCTTGAAAACCTCTTGTAGATAACATGAATGTTGTTGATTGTCGTGAGCTCTTATAGGTCTGATTTTTGCGGATTGAATTTTTGCGTGAGAGATCTTTGTATGTGGTTCATAGCTGGGTTTTCTTTTGTTTAGTGGTTGATCGATTTTAGCTATGAGCTCTTTGAGTGTAGTTGTTGTGTGCTATTCTGTCGTGATTCATTTCTTGGTCTAGAGTTGTTCACTGCCGTATATCCCTTTTTCTTTGGTGGTTAATTTATTGGGTAGTAGGTAGCTGTGGTTTTTCAATTGACAATTGAGTGATTTAGCTGGGTATATTTATAACACTTTTCAACATCAATTAAATGTTTGGGTTTTGTTGACTGATTTCATATGTGGCTCTTGCATGATTTCGGTAGAGCTGTGTTTCTCCTTGGTCAGCCATAATTGATGTTTTCCTGGTACAGTCGTGAATTCCTTTTGTTGATTTATTTTTTCTAATATGACTACTGAAGTAATCTTGGTGAATAACTTTTAGATATGTCTTTAAAGGAGTTGAATTCATCATAAAGTTACTTCTTTCTATCTCAAGTGTATTCGTTTTTATTCCTTATTTATTTTAATCACTTAGAGTTGTTTACTTATTGTCTTTCGTCAAAAAGTTTTTGAGAAAATCCTCTGTTGAGGTCAATACGAGTCGATCGTGTAATTAGGTGTTAAATACTTTCACAGGTGACGAGGACAAAGGATAGTATCGAGGGTTAAGTGAGTCAGCTTAGTAAGGCCTTGTATAAAACTATTGTCATCAGTGAAATCATTAAATTAGGTAAGATTCATGTGTGATGTTATTAGAATATTATACTTCTATTATTTTATTATAAGATTTTGACAATGACCGGGTCTTTTTCACTCAATAATTCATGTGAACGGCTAATTGTATAATATAATATTAACATAGAAGTAGATCACTCCAAAAAGTATCCGATGTAAGAAAACAAATATCCATGAGTTAGAGAGGCATGGCCTAACCTCACAAGTTTGTTCGGATTTGACCGACTTCATGTGATAAATGATGCAGCTCCCGAGAATTCGATATATAATACAATAAATGTGTTTTGCTCTCTGAGCTTTACGGTAGCACTTCAGTTGTGCACGCGTATTTCAAACTTATTTTTCAAAATACTTATATTTTTCTTACATTATACTTAATATTACTCTATTTTCTCTCACAAGCTTTATTTGTTATAGCTTATAAAGTTCTCTGGTACGCAGAAATTCACAACTCTGGACTCAACTTACTTAGTCCCTTGTTTTCTATTTATAACTTATCTTGTATGGAGAAATAATCATTCTGCCTAACTTATTACAGCTCGTTTCCTTAATTCAGTCCTTTCGAGAATCATTTGAAAATGAATTCCCAGAAAATACCCCTCCACCGTTTTCTTGAACAGTAGAATAATACTCCAAATTTGTCCCTCGTAATTCAGCCATCCCAAGAACTTGAACTGCTTAGAAAAGATACTACTTCCTCGCAAAAAGTAATCAACTTTGAGATTTGGAAAGATACAACAGCTTTCGGTCAATCTTTTCGCTTAATCATAGCATAGATGACTCCATATCTTATAAAGTTCAGATCCTCTGTTTAGTACTACTGTCTTATTCTGTCGTCGTTTTTTGTTTAAAATTTTAAGTCATCAGCCGTTCATAACTATCACAAGTATGACTTAAGCATTATGATTATAAAAAAAAGTCACTAGCATGACTTAAGTGCCACGCCTATGATTTTTTATTTTATATTTTTATTATTTTAATTTTAATTATATTAGTGTATGTTTAATACAAAATTAATTAAATTTTAATTAAGTCACACCTGTGTTACAAATTTATTTTTATTTTTATTTTGTAAATTTTAATTTTTTAAATAAAATTTATAAGATAAAATTTTTTAAACCGATTAATTTATTAAAATTGTTTAATTAATTTATAAACTATGAAAAATATTAAATTAAATTTAAAATTTTGATTGATTTGATTATTATTATTATTATTATTAGCCTGCGTACATATTAATGCAATATTAAACATCTTGTATGATAAATTCTTTTTCTCTTTTGAAACAAAAATATATTATATAATATATCAAATATGTAGAATGATTTATTTTGATTTTAACAACTTATTTTAATTGATTAATTTGTTAAAAAATTTTAATTAATATAAATAAACACTAAATAGATAATTTTTTAAATTTTTTTAATAAACACTAAACAACTAATTTTGCTACCAATTCCAACTTGATCCGGTAGTTTACCTCGTGTCTAGGGGTAGAGTGAGTAATGGGGCCAGCGCAGGAGCTAGGGATAGGTTGTTAAAGGGTGGTGGGACGTAAGGTTTTAGGTCAAAAGCAGATTCTAGTTTCACTCGAGGAGCAGGCAATCCACTACCCAACAGATCGGTTGAGCAAGTGTTCAACGAATTTGCAAACATCATGCCGGAACAGTTGTCAAAGACACTTCCACTTAGACATGTGGTAAACCACCAGATTGAGCTGGAGTCGGTAGCCTACCAGCATTTTCGTCATAAAAAATGATTCCGAACTATCGGAACTAAGAAGGCATCTTAAAGATCTTATTGACATAAGCTACATCAGGCCATCAAAGCATTCAGGCATTAGTTCCAAAGTACGTTGGAAGTCGTAGCCTGTGTATTGACTATAAGAACCACAACAATAGCTGATAGCTGATTATATCAGTTGATTTGACCAGCAGATAACATCATTTGTTTATTAAAGATGTTTGATAAATCAGTTGTTTATTAAAGATGTTTAGTAAAATTAGTTGTTTCGTGCTTATGTACAAAATTCTATAATGTATAAATTAATTAAACAATTTTATTTAATTAATTAATTAAAATAAGTTGTTAAAATCAAAATAACTTATTCCAAATATATTGTAGAATTTATTTGGATTTTACAAACATTTTCTATAGAAAAAAACTTTATCATACATGATGTTTAATATTGCATTAATATGCATGAGGGCTAATATAATAATAATAAAAAAATTAATCAATCTTCTACATTTAATTTTTTCTGTAGTTTATAAATTAATTAAACAATTTTAATAAATTAATCAATTTTTTAAATTTAAATTTTATCTTATAAATTTCATTTAAAAATTAAAATTAAACTAATTGGAAACAAAAAAGGATTTGTGTCATGAGTGTCACGCCTACCAAACAAATTCATTATTATTTTTTATTTTTAAATATGTTAATTTTAATTTTAATTTTTATATAATTAATAGTTTCATAAATTCAGTGTTATTATTTTTAATTATTTTAATTTTAATTTTATATAATTAATAGTTTCATAATTAAAATTAAATTTTAAATTAAATTTATAAATTAATTTAATAATTTTAATAAATTAACCTATTTTTAAAATTAAATTTTTATTTAAAAATTTAAATAAAAATAAAAAAGAAAAAATGTGTCACTGGCGTGACTTTATTGAAACAAATCAGTTTTTTATTTTTTATTATTTTAATTTTAATTTATTTATAAAATTAATAATATTAAAATTAAAATTTATTTTATTTTTATTAAACTAATATTATTAAAATTAAAATTAAAAAAAAAAGTAAAAGACTCACGACTTGGTGTCACGTCCAAAGGCACGCCAACAGAGGATCCCGTCTCTATCTTCTATAAATTAGAGTCCAGATTCTCTATCTAAGTTAACTCTGTCTTATTCTGTCCAATGTCTAAACGACATCGTGTTGTATAAAAATTTGACAAGCGTTATTAAACTTGCACAGACGCCTGTGGGACCCACCCACAGGCGTCGTTTTTAAGCCACAACCAAAAGACAGCTTTTGTTTTGGAAAGCCACTTTAAAAAAATACAGCTATATTCAAGGGGTTTTAAATATAGTATTTTTGTAAACATTTATTTATCAATTGTTAATTGTTTTCTTTATTAAGTTGTATTTAATAATCATTAGTATATAATTATTTTATTGATGTTTAAATTAATAAGAATAATTAAATTAGCATATTTTTAACAGTTAAATTAA